>PVLD010007716.1:0-89381 GCA_004027595.1 Dinomys branickii | reverse complement strand
GGCTCCCATTGTACTTCGACTGGATCACAGGACAGGTCACATTTTCTCATCATTTCCAACCACAGTACTTCCTTTCACTAAGAGGAGAGTAAAATAGCAGTGCCCTCACCTGTAGAAGCATTGAGTGTCTCTCTGGTGCTACTAACTCCGTCTTTTTCCACCCACACATAGAATGCATATGAAGACCCAGAGCGCAGTCCCTCCACGGTGACACTGGTGTCTGTGGTGTTCAGGGTGTCACCTGAGTCACCGTCTCCAGGCCACAGGACCCAGTAGGTGTGGTTCTGTGAGTCCGGGTCCTCGGGCTCCTCCCAGCCCAGGCTGATGGAGCTGTTGGTCTGAGCGAGCACTCGCAGGTTCCTCACTGGGTTGGGGGCTGAGCACAGGGACAGGAGAAATCAGGTTCCTTCTCCCAGCCCTCGCACTTTCCTGCCCTTCCCCAACTCTCAAAGGCAGGAGGAGGACATGGGATGCTCAGACCTGCACCATGCACCTCAGTGGCACAGGGCCCACCAGACTGTGGAGCACTGTGAGAGGCTCTTTCCACCCCAGATGCACCCTGAGCAGAAGAACAGCCCAAACCAGGGAGAATTTGTATGAAATTAGGAATGTCAGGTCTCCTCCATCCTCTCTATATGGTTCACATGCTGGAAGTATTTTACACCTGTAGGGCTGCATGAACTAACTCATGATAAGAATTTTCATGTTTCCTGTTCTATACTTTCATGTGACTGATACAGAATTGAAGTTTTGTTTGTCTTTTTAAGACAGGATTTCTCTATGTAGTGCAGGCTGGCCTTGAACTCACTTTGTAGCCCAGACTGGTCTCTAGCTTGCAACGATCCTCTTGCCTCAGCCTCCCAAGTGCTGGGATTACAGGCGTGTGCCACCACACCTGGCCAAAAATTGAAGTTTAAAGTGCAGTTTCCTCTCATTTTTTATTAATTACAGAAGCTGCCATGTTCTCCTGTCTGTTCTCAAACACTATCAATCCTTGTGAATTAAAGGAAAAAAGCAAGAAAACAAAGAAATAAAAAATGAAAGTGAGAGAAAAAAATAATAGTTTAAACAGCGCTGCCCTCACCCACAGCAGCACTGAGAGTCTCCCTGGTGCTACTGACTCCGCCTTTTTCCACCCCCATAGGAAATGCATATGAAGATGCAGGGCGCAGTCCCTCCACGGTGACACTGGTGTCTGTGGTCTTCTGGGTGCCACCTGGGTCGCCAGTCCACAGGGCCGAGTAGGTGGGGTTCTGTGAGTCCAGGCTATGGGGCTGCTCCCGGGGGATGGACCTGTTGGTCTGAGCATCCACTTGCGGGTCCCTCACTGGTTGGGGAGTCGGGATGAGGGTCCCAGTCAGCCAGTGCCCGCCATCCCTCTGCCTCCCTCCCCCTCCCCCCTCCCTGGCGCCTGGCTGGGTTCACTCCTTTCCAACCCCCTCTCCTGTGTGGGAGGCCTTCATGGAGAAGCCAAGAGGCTCCAGCGTATGAGGTCCACAGTCACTCACCGGCTGCCCCGCCCACTGTCCAGCTGCACAGACCCTAGAAAGAGCCGGGGATGGAGTTAGAGCTCAGGCTACCCTGGACCCGGGCGTGACTGTGGGCCTGGTGGTGCTGCCCAGGACACTCCCACCCCCACCCGACAGTCACCCTGGTGAGAGTAGCTCAGGACTGAGCTGTGACAAAGGTCGCCCCAATATCCGTGTTCTTCCAGCAGGGAACAAGGTCAAGTATGGTAGGGGTGTTGTTTCAGGGACGGAGGCAGAAGCTGACATTGGCTCTACTGATAAGGCCAAAGATAAACGTAATGGTTTTAATTTTCTAAACCTACAGGCTTGCAGTGCTGGGGGTGGGGAAGTAACCTCAAAGTCAGAAGATAGGAAGAAAATGAAACTGGAGGCTGGATCCAGATACCAGGGTCAGAAAGAAGGGCTGGGCCCGGACCCCTGAGGAAGGTGGCCCAAATGTGGATCCCCAGATTTTAGGGAGGAGGCTCGCTCTGAAACCCCTTTCTGAGGGGGTAGCCTGGGCCCTCAGAGGGAGACAGGCACTGATAATGCCTCTCTGCAAGCACTCTGTGTCTTGCCTGAGGGGCTGTTCCAGCTCCACTGTCATTGTGCTATCTAAGCCTGGGTATCAGACTCTCTCCAGTCCTCCCAAACCAGGGTCCCCCTTTCTTCTCCAGGGCATAACCGGCCCCTGCTTGCTCTGGGGTCTGAGTTCAAGGAGCCCCATCCCTCATCTTCTGACTGTGGAGTCTGAGCCCCAGCCCCTACTCCCTTGGGACCCGGCTGCCCTGGGCAGGGAGGACTCACCAGTAGCACCAGGCTCCCCCAGACTCTAAGGTCCATGGCGGCCCGGTCCACGAGTCCTGTCACTGTGAGGGACACAGGAATCCCAGCCTGGTCCTTCCACCTGCTGGACTTTATACTCAAGAATTTCCCCTTTCCCAGCCCATGGTGTGGCCAGAGCCCAGGCAGGAAGGGGAGGAGGAGGAAGTACAGGCCCAGCGTGAGAGCCCAGCTCCGGCCCTGCCCTGTCCCTTGCACTTCTTTCTCACCTCCCTGCTGCCTAACACCGCCCAGCCCTCTGGTCTCCCGGGCGCACCTGGAAGCCTCAGCCCTAGCTCACCCTGCTTTGTGGTGAATACCAGACACATTTGTGGACACTGTGCCAACAGCCACCTGACCCTAAGGTGCAGTGTGGGGACAGCTGAGCAATAGCCTGGGGGTCTGTCTTCTCTCAGAGCAGACAGGGCAAGGAGACCAGCCTGGCATGGTGGGTTCTTCTGTGCACTGCAGGTCCAGGGTGGTCACAGATGAGCCGGGACTTGCTGCCTCCAGACCTCTGTGCACACCATCTCCCTGCCAGGTGCAGGTGTGTCTGCCCTATGGCCCACGTCAGCAGTGGGCTCCCATGTGATGCACCCTGGGTTGGCCGATCCCTCAGAACCCCAGCAGCTGTTGCTCATGTGTGTTTGTATTTACACAGCCACTTGTCCACAGTCCTGACCTGAGGCAACTCAAGCTCAGGGTGACTCAGCTGGGTCCTCTGGAAGGAAGGGCGACAACCCCTGAGAAGCACATGGTGAGGAACCTGTGACATGGTCGCAGCACAAAGCCGGGCCCACAAGGGTCTCCAGGAGCCTTAGGCATGTCCGTTTGGTCATCCCTCAGCCTCCATTATCTTGGTGGATGTCCTGACCACTTGCTCAAGAGCAGGGCATGTGGGCTCCCGGCTGTTGCCCCACCCTGCCACCTCCCGCTCCATCCTGCAGTGCTGCTGTCTCCCAGGTTTGTTGTTTTCTGTTGGGTTGGCTGGTCTATTTTGTGTGTGGTACCGGGGATTGAGCCCAAGGCCTCCACACTGAGCTACACCCTCGGCACGTTTTGCAGATTTTCGAGATTGGGTCTTGCTGGCTGGGCTCCAATTTGTGATCGTCCTCCCTCACCCTTCCAGACTGTTGGGATTATAGGTGTGCACCACTGTGCCTGCCCACCTCGCTTTTAAACTAAATTCCAAGCACTTCCAAGTACAAAGAAAGCTGCAACCCACGTTTGCCAGTTCCAGAGCCATGGGTACCTCAGGGTCCCAGATGTGAACGAAGGGGTTGCCCAAGGCCAGCTCAGCGGCTTGGTGGGAGAGCAGGCATGTCCCTAGGGTCCTGCATGACTGTGTCTGAGCATCTGTGAAGCACTTTCCTGGCTGAGAAATAACTCTGGCTTGGCAGGGAGTTACGTAGCACTTATTAATAAAGATCAAATGAAAAGAGAAAACATCAGCTATGCAGCATGGATCTGAGCTATGCCAGGACCCTGTATGTAGGTGCCCACGGATTGCTCTCAGACAGGGCAGCATCAGCAGTAACACGTCACCCATGAGGTTCTGCTGCTGAGAGCCTGGCGGGGACTGCACCCATGGCAGGGTGCTGCTGGGCGGGCTCTAGGGTCCCCTGCCCTAGCACACCCCTCATATCTCCACCCTGTGCCCTCCTGCAGTGTCTCCAGGCATCTTCCTGGCAGAAGATCAAGACAGATCAGGTGCAGGTAGCTCCATCCATTCTGAATGTTACACCCCTGATCGCTCTGCTTTGCCCGGTGGAAAGGAGTGCAGAAGGAAAGCAAGCCTGGGGGACCATAGAGCAGGAAGTGAGTGGCTGGCCCACGGGCAGGGAAAGCCCAGTTGTGCAGAGTGCCACCGCTGGGTCTTCTGTGACATACCCCACCCAGGACAAAAGGGAAGGAGGAGGGGGAACTACACTGCCCAGGGCTGAGAGACCTTTAGCACAGTCCCTGGGTCACAAGGAAGCAGGGGCCCCTGGGGCTGTGACCCAGGGCTGGGCTCGGCTTCCCACTGCTCCTCTTGCACACACCCTGGGGGGGGGTGGGTTCCCCAGTCTGCACACTTTACCCTAGGCTTCCCTGAACATCCTCATTGGAATGACAGACATTTTTCATTTTCTGTTGTATTTTTGTCTGCTTTGAAATTTTTCACTACATAAGGTTTTTGTTTTTCTTTTTTGGCTTTTGGAGACAGGGTTTCACTACCCAGTTCAGGGTGGTTTTGTGCTCACTTTGTAGCCCAGGCTGGCCTTAAACTCACAAAGCTCCTCCTGCCTCAGCCTCCTGAGTGCTGGGATTACAGGCATGTGCCACCACACTTGGCTACATAAGCATTTTTTGCCTTGTTTTTTAAGACAGGGTCTCACTATGTAGCCCAGGCTGACCTTAAATTCACAGCGGTACGGGCCATCACGCCCAGCCTCAGAGCTTGTTTTCTCATCTATACAAATTAAGGTTTAAGCCAGGCATGGTGGTGCAGGCCTGTAGTCCCAGCACTCAGGAAGCCAAGGCAGGAGGAGGACTGCCGCAAGTCAGAGGCCAGTCTAGACCACACACTGGTGGGAGCCCCAGTAAGCACAACTCCCCAACCACATTCCTATCACCCTCTGGGAAGCATGGAAACAGTAACCACAGTTCCTCCAGCCTATGTGAGAGACATCAGTAGCCACAGGGGCATAGATCATGTCATAGCACAGATCATGTCCCTGGAGGAGGGCTTGGGACAGGGGTTCCCACACGGCCTGCCGCTGAAGGTTGCATTTATAAGAATGGGCCTGGAGGGAGTGCCATGGGCACAGGGTGGAGCCAGACAAAGACATGACCCCATTGTGTCACAGATCTTTGTTCAGCTTCCCCCAGGCTGAGTTCCTGGACCTTCCTGATGGAAAACTTTTCAGGTTGGCCCACAGCAATTCTCAAACCAGGTATCTGTGAGCAGCCAGCACCCCTGGGAGCTGGGCTGGGTGCTCTGTGCCCAAGGAGGGACGAAGTGTGGGGCACTGGCACAGCCACCAACACAACCTGGCCCCGGAGGCCAGCCCAGAACTGGACCTCAGGTGCAGGAAGTCCGTCCTGAGCTTCCAGAGAGATTGATGTCCAGGGTGACAGGACTAGGAAAAGAACGTGGGATTGCTAACCCTGGCTCCGGCTGACGCGATGGGGTCACCGTGATGTGGTCCGACAGGTGCACGGGTGTCCAGCGACAAGTGGGAGCTGGGCTAAGACTATCACACTACGGGTTGAGTGGACCCTAAAAGCCCCTTGTGAGCCCAGCACTCTGGGAGGCTGGGGGAGAAGGGTTGCAAGTTTGAGGCCAGCCTGGTCTACTTACAAGGGGGTAAGATGTGGCGTGGTGTGAAGATCCCAGGTCCATCCCCAGGACACAAAGGATTTTAGAAAAGGGCGCTGTGCGTGTCCCCCTTCCTGCACCCTGAGGAATCATACCACACGGGGTTTCCCTGATAGTCAGTGTGAGGACTCTGACGGTGGCAAGGACAAATGGAAGCCCTCAGGACTGCTCTGCCCACTGCAAGTAGTAAACGCAAGGGGGAAACAGGACACTAGTGTCCCGTGAGCCTGACTGGGACGTGAGATAAACCAGAACCAGGCGTGGTACACACATGTCCCCAGCACTCCAGGAGGCTGAAGGAGACTCACAGGCTTGAGCCCAGCCCGGGAAAACTCGGTAAATTAGTGAGACCCTGCTTAAGAAACATAAAAAGGAGCTGAGAACTTGGTTCCCCTGTTTCAATCCGCAGCACCACAAAAAAGAAAAAAAAGCAGAGGTGGACCCCGGAGGGGCTAGGAGAGGACGGACCCTGATGGCAGCCCGGCCACTGTGCTTGGAGTGCGATCCTCCTGCAGTCCTGGGGCTGCGCCTGGACAACCGGGCAGAGGAAGGACCGAAGCTGGACAAGGCGTCGCCTTCTCACCAGCTCAGCCCTCTCTGGCCCAGCACGCTCGCTGGGCAGCATCGGGAGGGAGGGAGGCCGAACGCTGCGATCTCCGTGGGCAGCAAAAAAGGGACTGTGCGGGGAGCTGTCCCCAGCCTGGCGCTGTCCTCGGTGCTGACGGGGTCTGCCGGAGGGTCCTGAGGGCTGCTGCGCACGGGCAGGCACAGGCCCAGGAGCCTGGCACATCGCTACACCAGGAAAGGCCTGGGGGGGGGGGGTGCCCAGCCACTCAGTGGCTCCGAGTGGGTGGCTGGGGGCTCTGTGTGTCCCGGGCAGGTCTGCCACATCCTTAACACCCTCCATGAGATTCCTGTGAGACAGGGTGGGCTGGGCAGGCAGTGTCCACAGCCCCACCAGTGACACCCTGGGCCGCCTCCTCCCACGGACCAGATTTCTAGCCCACAACCCTTTCAACATTGGGCATCATCTGCTGCTGCCGCCACCGCTGCCACTGCCACTGCTGCTGCCGCCACCGCCACAAAGGTCCAGCAGACGGCTCCCCAACAGTGCCAAGCCTCCGCGCAGGTCTGAGCCCCCAGGGCTCTGCATGGCCTCTGCCTGCGCCTGCGCTCTGCTCCACGTGCTGCCTGCCAGCCTGGGGTGTGGGCAGACAGGAGCCAGCGCTTCCCTGCTCCTGAGGGCTGCAGCAGGATGGAAAGTCAGATGCCACCTGAGCACCGTATCAAGATCCGGTCTCAAAATAAAAGATGAGGAGGGTGGGGATGTAGCTGCGTGCCTGAGCACCTTGGGGCTCCATCCCCAGTACAGGAAGAAAACGGATGGGCAGGAAAGAGGGAGCAGAGGCTCGGAAACGAGTCCCGGCCTCGGGTTTCCCTTGCCTGCTCTCTACACTTCTCATGGAAACCTGTGCTCCCATCTCCTCCCCACAAGCCCCTCCAACCCCAGCTCCCTTGGGGCCCCAGGAGCCCTCAGACAGCCTGCGCAGGGCAGGTGTGGCCGTCTCCCCTCCGTGAGTCACCCCAGCAGCACAGCGCCTTGAGCTCAGCGAAATCCTGGGAGCGACCGCCTGCACCTCGCAGATGGAGGCCCAGAGGGCAGCGGCTGCCCGGGCCTCTGCGCCACAGCAGCCCCCTCTTACCAGTGCTCTTCCCACCCTGGCTCCTCCTCCAAGGTCCTTCTCCCACTGTAGCTCCTCCTTGCCACCCTAGCTCTTCCTCCAAGGCTTCCAGCCCCAATACTGGGACCACAGATTTGTGCCTCCTCAAAGATGTCCTTCTTGGTCAGGCTTGACAAATGCCTGTAGTCGCAGTAGTCGGGAGGCTGAGGCAGGAGAGCTACTGAGTGTGCAACCAGCCTGGCTAGGTAACAAGCCCATGTCTCAAAAAATAAGCAGAAACATCTTCTTTGGATTCAGTTCTGCCCACCTGTCCACCACACAGAGGCCGAGGGGTCCCTCAGGCACCAGGCTCTGGGATGGGCTCCCTCCCTCCACAATCCAAAACACTGGTGGGTCTGGTTTCTCCACACCCACTTTACTTAGCACCAGCAAACAGATGGGTGACTGGACCGGCAGGAGGGGCATGGGCCGGGAGGCACAGGCCTAGAAGACAGGGCAGGGGTCTGGAGAGAGGCCTGGAACCCAGGAGGCCCACAGTGCTGGAGGGGGCTGTTGCAGGGGGAGGGGACTCATCTGTCCAGCCAGCCTGGTCTTGCCCCCAGGGCTCCTGAGCTCGGACAGGGTGATGAGAACCTGGGCCGCATAGTAGGTGCTCATGGTCACCAGGCAGCCATGGGGCAGGGGCTGTACAAAGCCATCCTAGGCCAGCACCGAGTCAGACACAGCAAAGAACAGTGCGCTGAGGTCAGCGCTCCCACCTTGAGCCAGGCCATGCCACAGCACCATGGCCAAGAGCAGAGCGTAAGCCACCACAGGCCTGGCCATGGCAGGATACAGGTGTGGCAGCAGGAGGTTGAGGTAGGTGGCACAGGCCAGGAGTGAGAACAGCAGCAGGCCAGGCCGCAGAACAAAGAGGCTGAAGGCCCACAGGAAGAGGGGGTGGGCGGCAGCGAAGGCGGCCAGGCCTGCAGGAGACACTTGACCACCTACACTGGCCACTCCTGTGCACCTATACCCTCTGCCACGAGTCACACCACTCCAGCTGTCCTGGGCTGCCCATGTGCTGTCACCCACCTCCGGGCCTTCACCTGAACACCAAGCACACAGCACCTTGACTGTTCCCCTCCCTGGCCTCCTCCCGACCCAAGACCCCACACCCTCTTCTTCCTCCAGGGCCCCACTCACCGTGCAGGAAGGTCTCAGGCCACACCAGGCAGGCATCCCCCACCACGGAGCACAGGAGGGCCCCCCAGAGGAGCCGGGCGCAGCCCCCAGCAGTGGGCACAGCCCACAGGAACAGCACAAGGCAGAACATAGGCAGGCGCTTGAGCAGGGCCACAGGCCAGGACAGCAGGGGCTCAGGAGTCCAGAGGAAGTAGAAGGAGCAGGTGAGCAGGAAGAGGCTCAGCCACCTGCTGGCTCCTGGGTACTGTGGAAGGAGGTGCTGAGCACACAGCCCAGCCCCACCCTACACACACTGCAACTCGGGGCTCCCAGCTCCCACCCTCCGCTCTGCACTGCTCTCAGCTATCCAGGCTGGGCCTGGTCAGGGACAGAGGCACGACCTTTAGCCTCCTGAGTGACCAGCTTGCTCTGGCCTCCTACCTGCAAGGGGCACAGTCTCAGCCCCACAGGACCTGCTCCTGGGAGCACAGGGACCCCACAGCCCCAGGCTGCCTGGATCCCCAAGCCCTGAGCCCCACCCCTACAAGCTCACTTGGCTGAAGAGCATTTTCAGGGGCACACCCTTTTTCCTGGGGTCCATGCCGGCGTGGAATATGAGTGCCCTGCAGGCGGGAGCTGGTGGAGTTGGAGTAGACAGGGCTTGTTACACATTAACCTGAGTGTCCTGTGGACTCCAGGGCTGGTAACAGCCTGAGATGGGGCCTTCCCACCACCCTGCAGTGCCCACTGGAGCCAAGGAGTCCCTCAACCCCTCAGAACTCCATCCAGTACACCACAACCTGCCAGCTTATTCGCCTGTAGGGGGTGCACCTGCCACAGCCCAGCACCCAGTGCCCAGCCCCGGAAGGGCCGCGCAAGGTTCGGTGCAGCAGCGACGGTGTCCCTCCAGGCCACACCGTTGGGACAGGCACAGGCGGGTTCCTGCCTCCGTGATAGACCCGTCCCGACCACTGTCCTCCGTGACAGGCCCTGCCCCACCCTGGGGACATTTAGCCACACCAAAGCCAGGGACTTCAGCCTCCCACCTCAGGCAGGAACCCCCAGCCCTGAAGCCCACAGGCTCCCAACTTCCCCAGGCTCTCAGCCACTGAGGGCAGGTGGAAGGGGACACGTGGGGATGTGGACTGCCAGCTCCCTGCTGTCTGGAAGTCCCCGCCAGCTGAACTATGCCCCTAGGAGGGTCGGTTCAGAGGGGAGCTGCTCGCCTCGAGGTCCGAATGCAAGGTCCAACCAGTGGAAATCGTAAACTTTCTTCCTTTATTTATATTGCAATATGAAACAGAAGCTTGCACGGACACACACGCCATTGTGGGGAGGGGGCTGGGACAAGGCCACTTGGCAGCACGGCTGAAACCCCAGGCCCCGGGAACAGGCCCAGCCAACCCGACGGGGCCCCTGAGAGGTGAGGGGGCCAGCTCCCCAGGGCCCGGCGCTGGGCCAGTGCAGGTCTGGGTGAAGGCACCGTCCATTGGCCCCATCACCTGCCTGCAGTGGACCTGAGCAGAAGGCTGGGCGCGGGCATCTGCAGCAGTTGCAGGATAGTGTGAGCCGTGGCCCAGACCCCATGCAGCCCTCCTGGGGCCGCACACTGTGTTCTGGTGCCTCCCCGCCCCCTCGTACATATATGATATACGTCTCTCCTCTTTCTATGCCACTTTTTATTCTAGGAGGCAAGCTCCACAATCTCTTCTCAGTGCAAACGGGGCAGGGCAGGGCCTCGCCCTGGCACAGCCTCTGGGAGTCCAGAGGAGCACAGGGGACAAGTATGGGGAGCAAGGGACCCACACGGGACCCACCCTGATCCCCAGTCTGCGGGGAGGATGGAGGATCGGGCCATCACAGCCCCGGGCGGCTACCTGGAACAGAAGACTCAAGTGAGAGTCAGGCGGCCCCACCTCTCCACCACCCCTCCAGGCTGCAGCCACACTCACTGGGGGCCCGGGGAGAGGGTTACTACCAGGGCCACGCCACTGGGCATAAGAGGTAGCTCAAGGGCCTGGGTGCTGTCAGGGAGAGGGCACCCGGCTGTCACTCTCTGCTCTTCTGGGCCCCACCCAAGACTGCCCCACTGCTCACCTCTGGCTCGGAGGAAGCCCCATGGGGTCTGGGTTCTTCTCCCCCTCCTTAGTCTGGGGGCACTGCAGGGACCCAGAGGTGGGGACAGAGGTAGAGGGGTCTCTGGTTGCACTGTGAGGAAGGGCAGTGTGGCTTAATGCTGGCTGCCCTCACCTGTCACTTGCAGAAGCCCTTGCACCCCAGACCATCTCAAGCTGTGGAAAAGGGCTCCAGGTGACCAAGTAGATGCTGGGCACTGCACGGGGCCCCAGAACATGCACAGCCAGGGGTGGGTCATCCCCGGGCAGTAGACACTCACATCCCACAATGTTGGGTGTCCCCTCCCGCAAGCCTCTCGCCTCTGGCCATAGGGCCTGGTGTACTCCCATCCTACATGTGCATTCCCGCAAAGGGCCTTCAGGGGGCGAGCTACAGATGACTCCACAGACCAGGCAGTGTCCCGCAGCAACCAGGAGCCCAGAACGGGGCGAGAGCTCACCTGTCCACTGAGCTGGGGGCAGAGCACATCCCGCTTAGGGCGGCCTGGAGGGCCTCAACACTGACCAGGGCCTGGCCAGGGGCTGTGGAGGGAAAGACAGGCCACAGCTCAGCCCATGGCTTCCCTCACATGCAGACCGTCCACACCTATCCTGTGCCATCATCCAAAGTGGCAGCTGGGGCTCTTGGGGGGCAGGTGCAGGAGGGCTCACCAGAGGGCTCTGCTACTTTGCTGCCATCTTGCAGCTTGCTGCCTTCTGCAACTTTGCTGCCACGTGCAGCCATCTGAGGTGCTGAGGGGGGAAGGGGGTCCTGAGACCTGGGAGACAAGAGAAGCCCAAAAGTGTGGCTGAGTCAGCACCCAACCTGGTTGGCCAAGGAACTGGGACTGCCAGGCCCGCCCACCCCACCTGAGCTGCCGGGCATCAGGGGTCGGAGGGCTGGTTAGGTTCTGGGCAGGAGGCAGCAGCTCCGCTGCCCTGCAGTCACAGGGGCCCGGCAGGGCATCCACAGGCACTGGCGCAAAGGTAGCCGTCCAGCTTGGGCCTGGACAGTGGGGTGGGGACAGAGGTGAGCTCAGGGCAGGCAGACACCGGCCCTGTCCACAGATGCCCACTCACCGGGAGGCTGAGGCCCAGGGCTGGGGGTGGGGGCGCCACTGCCCTCTTCCTCCTCGTCCTCCTCCTCTTCCTCCTCCTCCTCACTGTCAGTGCTGCCTGCACTCCTGCCCCAGACAGCGTCTCATCAGGCATTCGAGCAGGGACAGCCATTGACCCACTGCAGCCCAGGGCCAGGCCGAGAGACAATGGCACAAAGGGGCAGGGACGGACTTGGGGGTCACCACAGGGAGGCTGGCGAGCCTAGGGCGAGGATGATGCTGGGAGAAGGACCAGGCGGGAGACCCTGAGCACAGGTCCCTACCATCATCGCCATGGCAGGACAGCCTCTCAGGTCATGAACCAGGACTTGATCACAGACAGGACAGACGGAGCCCAGGCCTGAATCATCTGTGCCTGTCCCCTCCCCAGGGCCATGCTCAGAAACTCAAAGGAGTAGAGACAAACTAGCTGAGCAGGAACACACACACACCCTGTGACAGTGGAGAAAACCCTCACCACCTGTGTACCCACTGACTAGGGAAGAGTGCAGCCAATGAAAGCCACCCTCAGGGCCCACAGGAAACGTGGGGACCGAACTCTGTGGGCACCCAACCCCTCCTATGAAATGGTGCAGGACCTGCACGGAATCCACACTTCCTCCTGTACACTCAACCATCCCCTTAGAACAGCGAATACAATGTAGTGGTTGTTACACTGTATTGTGCAGTGCACAACAAGGAAAAACATCTGCACATGTTTAAAGCAACATGACTTTTTCCCAGTTCTCTCTGAGCCACAGTTGGTTGCATCTGCAGATGTGGAACTCAAAGACAGAGAGCTGACTCGACTGTTTCTAAATTGTTGCATCCAGGCCTTTTTAAACTGTTATTGTTTAACCGGAAAGAAGTATAGTTGTGTACAATCTAAAATACAACTGCATCTCAGCACTTGGGCAAGTTCGAGACTAGCCTGTGCTACAGTGTTCAAGGCCTGCCTGAACTGCATAGGTGAAACCCTGTCTACAAAACACAAACTGTAAGTAAGTAAAATACAGCTACAACATTCAACCACTGAACAAAGGAAGAACTCCACGGGTTTGAGGTATCTGGTCAAACTCTGACCACGAGCAGACTTCAGTGATGTGGGGCTGGATGCCCCAAGATAAGGAGAAAGACCACCAAGGTCTGCTGCTTTCACCGCTTCTGGCTTTAGCCAGGGAACTTACACAATAAAGGAGACAAAGGCATCTGCACTGGGAAAGGAGTAAAACCACCTCTATCCACAGATGACATTATCTTCTGCCTTTTTTTCTGAGATGGAGCCTATGCTGTCCAGGCTGGCCTTGAATTTTTGATCATGCCACTTCATGTAGCTGGGCCTATGGGTGCACCCCACTCTGCCCCACTGACACAATGTCCGAGGGCTGCCACTGAAACTACTAAAGTCAATCAATGTGTTCAGAAGGCTGCTGCATATAAGCTTAATATACAAAAAAGCTACTATCTTTTCATACACTTGTAGCAATCTCAAATTGATTTCAACAAAGTTCCATTTAGAATAGCACCAAACAGAATTAAAAAAAAAAAAAACCAGAATAAAATACTTAGGAATAAATTTAAC
Source organism: Dinomys branickii (assembly GCA_004027595.1). NCBI lineage: Eukaryota > Metazoa > Chordata > Mammalia > Rodentia > Dinomyidae > Dinomys > Dinomys branickii. The sequence continues at coordinate 76,051 of PVLD010007716.1, read as the reverse complement.
AAAAGAAATACAAACCGTATAGTCTTAAAACATAAAAACAGGGCCGGAGAGATAGCTCAGCGGCACAGCACCTGCCTGACAAGCGCAAAGTCCTGAGTTCAATTCTCCATACCCAAAAATAAAAAATAATAAAAACATCCAAACACTGTGGAAAGATATTGAAGACCTAAATAAACAGTAAGACATCCTATGCTCATGGGTCTGGAGTGAAAATATACTATAAAACAACAACACTACCCACACTGTCCCAGAGTCGTTGCCCAAATTTTTACCAGAACCCCAGCTGGTTTCCCCACTGACACTGACGAGCTGACTGTAAAATTTAGGAATCCCAGTAAAAACAATCTTGAAAAAGAAGAACAAGGGTTCCAACTCATTATTTCCTAATTTAAAAACTAACTACAAGACACTGTAATACTGGTATAAGACAGCCTAGCAGAACAGAATAGAGGAACAGGAAGATACCCTCACACACGTGACTCTATGATGTTTTACAAGGGTGCCAAGACCACGCTCTTAGAGACCAAGAGTGTCTCTAAGACAACTAGTTCTGAGGAGGCTGCCACCCACACACAAAGAAGGGTGATGCTCACCATTACTCACACTGTATGTAACAATGACCGCAACATGGAACAAAACCCTCACGAGAGTAAACAGGACCTGTCCAGTCTGTGCACTACAAACCAGCAGAGTAGCAGGCCAGTCACACAACAAGTACCTGCCACGGTGCAACACAGCGGAAGTCCAAGCACCAACCCAGGGTAGATCTCAGAGTGGGTGGGTGAAAGGGGCCAGACACAAAAGGAGACACAAGATAAGCATCCCTGACAAGAAAGGTCCCAAGCACTTCAGCAACACTCAACAGCAGGGCACTGCTCTATGGGACAGAGTATGAGGACAGTGGCCAGCAGAGGGCACCATGGGAGGTGGACACTCAAACTCCTGAGCCTGGGCGCTGCAGCACAAGGATTTCACCTACCAGTTAAAAGTTAACATGAGACCCGCTCCTCTCCAAATCAAGGCATGGAGCAAAGGTCTGGGCTGCAGTGCTCACACCAGCAAACATATACGGCATGAGTGCAAAAACAAAAGCAGTATTCGAATGAGCTGATTGCAACCCAACTCAATGGGGGGCAACATGCTCTCTTAGAACCTTGGCACAGGGCAGTCCATGAATGGGGGGAACCCACAGACAACTTGCCAGGGGAGCAGTCGCCCACTGGTGGAGGAGCACCACTTCCCAGGCTGTCTTCTGCTTTTGCAGACTTCCATAACTGAAAACCGGAAGTGTCCCTAACACATACGCATGCGCATCAATCCACTTTCCTGGTTCACTCCCTCGCTTCCCTCAGGAGTCCCTACACCCCATCTGTGCAGGGCAACTTACAGATGAGAGGCAGGGGGACTCACCGCACCCCAGGGGGGTGGCCCAATTGGGCTGCCCTGGTCAGCTGGCTGCCCTGCCAGGCACCATACTCTCCATCTGACTCCCCGGAGCCATGGCCCTCCTCATCCTCTTCCTCCTCATCATCATCGAACTGCTGGATGCGGTCCTTGTAGCAGATCTCGAGCAGGTTGGCGTTGGGCTGCAGGTGCAGGGCGGGCGGGCTGTGCTACTGTGGTCCCCACAACCTTCCACCCACTGGGGCCCCAGGCGGCGGCACTCACATTCTCGTCGTCTGCGTTGAGGGAGAAGGTGATGTTGGCTGTCTTGTCGAAAGGTGCACTAGGAGAGGGGTGGGTATGCGGTGAGAGCTCGCCCTCTGCCATAGCATACAGCTGAGCCTCTCATGCAGGACTCCTGTGTGCAAGCTCCCCTTCCCTAGGAGTCTCTGTAACCCCAGTCCCAACATCATCACGCTCTGCAGCCACCCGGGAGAGGACAAGACTAACACCTACTCAAAACAGAGTGGAAAGAGCCATGCACTGCCATTACAGACTTGCACCAGACACTGCACTACACACAGATCAGCCACACTCAACCCCCAAGACCCAACCCCCTCAGTTCACACCCCCCAGGGCAGAGTCAGGGTCTCCTCCCAAATTAGAGACAGAGTAGGACTAAAGCCTAGGCCCTAGGCACAGCCAGTGCAGGGCAGGACAGCCCCAGGGAGGGCTTCCCCTGCATGACAGCCCTGCTAGGTGGGAGCTCCACACCCACTGAGCCACTGCTTCGTCACAGCTCCACACGGCCAGGTCCTGCTTGCTCACTTTCTCTGAAGCGATTCTGTATCCCTCACACCAGGGCCATGCGCCCATCACACTCAGCCTGCCCTCAAGTAGGGCAGGCTTAACTTCACCAGGCTGTGGACCAAGACCACCACTGGGCAAGACTGGGGCCCAGGCAGAGCCATAGCTGCCAGCAGCCCGTCACCAGCCCCTCTCCCTGTGCCACCTCATGCTGACCAGCTCTGTCCCACTCAGCTTCCCTGATGTAGACAGGCCCACATGCCCATCAAGCAGCAGCCATGGGCACGAGGATGAAACCACAGGGTACCCAGAGACTGGGGGTGTCGGCCACGCCCCTGCCAGCCTCTGCACCTGCTCCCCTTGGCCTGGCTTTGGGAACCGCTGGGACTGCCCCTAGGGGCAGTGTCTTCTTGTCGGGTGATGCTGGGCTCATCCCTCACAAGTGGTCTTGGGGGTACTACCCTCCGCTGCCTGCTTCTCTCCAGGGGTAAGACCTGCTCTCTGTCCACCGCACAGGGGATGCCTGTACCCCCCTCAGAGCCTTCTGTAGGTTAAGGGGTGTGCAGAGTTGGGGCTCGGTCTAACCCAGGCGGCAAGCACCCAAGGTCACAGCCAAACATGCCCAGGAGCCGCCATCACAGGGCAGAAAGTGGTCAGCCTCACAGGGGACACACACAGGCTGGGGAGAGCCAGCTTCACACAGGGCACTCACTTCACACTCTCCTCCTGCTCCCCAAACTCCTCGTCATTAAAGCCGAAGTGGTCGATGAAAGCCGAGGTCATGCGTTGCATCTGGAAGTCCATGAAGGCCTGCAGTGGACACAGGGGCAGGGTTGGAGGGAGCTGGACAGGAAAGGTGCACACACCCTGCACTCACACATCCCAGGCAGCCCGCCCACCTGCTGCAGCACCGCCTCCTCGGGGAAGTTGAACTCCTTGAGCCGGTCGTCCTCATCGTCACTAGAGGAGTGCAGATGGTGGGTGTTCACCTGGAACAGGACAGGACAGGACAGGACTCAGGGCTGGCTGCAACCACAGCAAGGCCAGGGCGGGTAGCTGGGGTAAGGCAGAGAGGGCTCCCAGGGGGACACCAAGCCTTACCAGATCCACAGTGTTCTTCTTGTTGGTCTCAGCTAGGGGTCCCGACACAAACACTTCCCACCGTTCCAGCTGCTCACCTGGAAGCTCTACACACAGGGGAGAAGTGGGGGAGTGAAGCACCTGTACAGCCCTGGCCCCCACACCCCTTGCGCCCCCACACCTCACCTTTCAGCAGCTGCCCCAGCTGCTCAGCATTGGGCCCCTGCTCCGCGTTCTGCACCAAGGCATTGGCCACCCGGGTCAAGTGGCCCATGTAGCCCTTCCTTGGGCCACCTCCAGACCTGTGGAGAATGAGGCCACAGATGGGTGCCACGCTGGATGCCAAGGCTGCCCCAGCCCAGGCCATGCTCCCCACCCCACTCAGAGGCAGCAGGTGCTCACTGGACACGGTCATTCTCCTCCCAGGATGTGAGGATCCGCTCCACCAGGCGGCAGTGCTGCAGCAGCTGTGGAGGCAAAGGTGTTGGCCAGGGCCTGCACACCTGGGCAGCTAGGACTGGGGACCTCCCATAGTAAGCACCAGCCACGTCAGGTGTCAGGCCCTGGGCTGCACACAGGCAAGAGCAGGGCAGAACGACACCTGCTGTGCTCCAGTCCAGCTACCACCTGCTCCCTGTCTCACCAGCAGAGAGCACTGGCTGCTTCATGCATGCAGGCGCGCGCGCGCGCGCACACACACACACACACACCACACACACACACACACCACACACACCACACACACACACACACCCCACCCCCTGCAGGAGATGGGGTAGCCTGCATGGAGGGTGGTACTCACATGTTTCAGCACAGGGTTCTGGCCTGGCGTCTCAGAGCTGCTGTTGGGAGGGGGCCCCAAGCTCAGCATGGTGCTCACACATACCTCCACTTGCGCGTGCAAGAAGTTGTTGAACACATAGTGGAAGAAGAGGTCCTGGAGAGGGTGCACAGGCTGGCACCAGACATGCACAACACCTGCCACCCATGCCCAAGACTGCAGCCCACCCCTATACCAGCATGGTGTTGGGCACGTCCAGTGCCAGGAGCTCCTGTGTCAGGGCAGCATCATTGGCACTCAGGGCACTGGCCAGGAGCTTGACCACATGCAGCCGTGTGTTCCCTAGGGGCGGGGCCAGGCTGCCCCATGTCATCTGCAGTGGCTCCAGCTGCAGAGGCAAGGGACACTTGGCTCTTAAAGGCTACTTCCCTGCCACTCCCACCTCCCCTCCAGAACAGGAACCCCAAGGTCTCTTACCTGGAGGGGCTCGAGCAGGAGCTGGTGGAAGCGGGCAAGCTGTGGGCGCAGGGCATGCAGGGCGCCCATGCTGGACATAGCACTGTCCAGGGCCCCCTGGGCCAGGAGCTCCAGCTGCCCGTCCACACTGCTGAAGAAGTTGCTCATGGTCACAGATTCTGACCTACAGCAGCCCAGAAAAGGCAGTGAGCCCAGGCACCTGCACCTGGTGCCCAGCTATGCTCAGGACTCGTCTTGAGCAAGCCAGCAGTGCAGGTGGGGTGTGGGGTGTGGGCCAGAGTGCAGCCCAGCGAGGCCAGAGGGCTGGGCCCAGAATCTGATGCCGTCAAACCCACCCTGCTACCCTCCAGCCTTGAGGAGTGGTGCCCAGCATTCAATGCAACAGGAGCCTCAGCACTGCCCTGACTGTGCAGCCAGGAGCCACACAGGTAGAAAGGGGGCCACCCTGGCCACAGCCTCACCTGGTCCGCCTAGGCTCCAGGAGAGTGAGCAGCACCTGGATCCCACTGACGAGGACAGATTGGCTTGGCTCCCCCTCAAACATGTTGCTCAGCAGCTGCTCGATGGTCTCCTGCCTGGGGTGGGGGCAGTACTGTCAGGGCCCGGCTCCTGAGACAGGCCCCTCCCTGCCCTCGGCCAGCCCACAAACCTACTTCTCCAGAGTGGCCAGCAGCTGGTCGGGCTCTGGGCTGTCCTGGCCTTGCATCATTTGCTCCCGGCTCAGGCGGATGATGTCGCACAGAGACTGAGACGCGTTGGAATGTTGCTGGGGAGGGCGAGACAGGTCAGAGTCCCCCAGAAGGGGCAGAGAAGGGCAGTCACACAGACAGGGACGTGTGCTGAGGGCAGAGCACAGAGGCACCAAGGGCTTCAGAGGAGACACCCATACGCACACAGCACTGTGTACAATGATGTCAGCAGCTGTCGCCTAGAAGGGTGAAGCATGGTCTGCCCATGCTGGGAGTATTACTCAGCCAGGACAAGTAGTGAGCCACTGCCCCTGCAACCTGAGGATAAACCTTTCTCCCCCAGTGACTGGGACTAAGCCCAGGGCCTCAGGCAAGTGTTTCCTACTGAGCTACATCCCCAGCTTGAGGATGGACCAAGGAACATCACGCCAAGGCAAGAGACAGATCAGGCAGCACACGCCTCTACTTATACAAAGTGTGCAAAGTGGCCAACTGCAGAAATGGAGGGGTCTGGCTGCAGGAACACAGGGGCGGTGACTGTGTGAGGAGCTGCCAATGGCCACAGGGCCTTGCTGGGAATGTGGAAAATATTTTAACTCTGAGGTAGTCACAGTCATAGGACACTGTGAATACAGAAAAAACTATTGAATTTTAACCTTATGGTGGTCGGTTTGTCATTAACATCTCAAGGAAGCTATGTTTAAAGGGGGCAAAAGAGTACAGCAAAAGAGAGCACTGAGTCTAACCCAGCAGGCAGGGGCAGCTCGGCCTCTCACCACGTCCTTCAGGGACCCAGGGTGATGCTGCAGGAGGCCACTCAGCCTGCACACAGGTCAGTGTGCATGGAAGGGCATGCATGTGGTCCAGTGCCCCCCCACGTGCGTGTGGCATGTGCGTGTATGGGGCAGAAGCCAGGGCAGGGGTTTGTCTGCTAAAGGATGAGTATGGGGCAGGGTGCGGGGTGAAAGGCAGCAGGGGACGCCCCGGCACTCACATTGTCATCCTTTGACGGGTGGATCTGTTCGATCAGCCGCTGGACGATCTTCTCCTCGTTGAGCCACTACAGACAAGAACGCAGGCGCTATGGTAGGTGCCTGGCCCTATGCCTGCTCACCCACCCAGCCCCACTGGACCTAGCTCACAGTGAAAACGTCCTGCCGCAGCTGGGGCCGCTCCACACAAGTAAGCAGGCGCAGCAGGAGGTCCATGATGGCAGAGGTGCCGATATGCCGCAGCAATAGGTCCACAAAGTCGTCCTTCTTGCGCAGGAAAGACACGAGCTGGAGGCAGAGGGCCGAGTCATGCACAGGCCCAGCCCCCCGGCCCACTGCCACCCCAGTGGGGAGGAAAGCGCACCTGGTCTGTCTTGCGGTTGATGAGGATGCCCATGACCTTGCTGAAGAAGCTGGCCAGCAGAGGGTTGAGGCTGTCACTGCTCTGCAGGAAGCCGTACAGCCGGTTCAGGAGAGACTCGTCTGCGCCCAAGGCATCATTGATCTGGGGCACGTCTGAGGTGAGGATCTCACAGGCCACACTGGGGTACCTGGCAGGACAGCATAGAGGCGGGGCTCAGTGGGAGCAGGACGCTTCACCTCGCCCAGCTCTTCTCCTACACCATCCCTAGCCTCCCTAAGTACCCTCTGGCACTCCCTACCAACCCAGATGACATGGACTGAGCCTGATCCATGGTTCCAGTTTCCCAACCCACCCCTCCTGTCTCTCTTGATGTCTACATGTCTGGTCCATACACTGCCCCAGCTCAGTGATGCTCCTGGTTCACCATCTAAGCTCCTGTGCCCAGGGCAACCTTCCTGAACCTCCCACTTCATGCCCTTGCCCCCCTTCTGCAGACATAAGGTATCCAACAGCCCAAACCAAGAGCTTCTGTGCCCAGGGTGCCCTATGGGACCACAGCCTGCTCTGGGTTTAACCCACAAACTCTAGAAAGCACCACAGGTGCCCCTCCCCTCAAGTGGACTCCTTGGGGCGGGGCGGGGCAGGGACCAGCAGGGCACAGGTGGCAAGATGGGGACAGCCAGGTAGGTGGTGCACACCTGTCATCTCAGCTACCTGCAAGGGTGAGGGAGGATCCCAAGTTCAAGGTCAGCCTGGACAACTTAGCAAGTCTTGCCTCAAAAAATGAGGGGCTGGGGTTGTAGCTCAGTGGTCGAGTGCTCGCCTAGCAGTGCAAGGCCCTGAGTTCCACTCCCCAGTACCCTGAAGGAAAGATGGAGACCACCTCGCTGTCAATACTCTCAGCCCAGCCCTCAGCCCACAGGATGCAGACTGAGTCAGTATGAATGGACACCTGGACCAAGAGAGGCCAGATGGTGGGAGGGTCTCTGGCAAACATCAGGAGGCACAGAAGCACTGCTAGCACAGCCTCAACGTACCCCCACAACAATGGGCACTGAGAGTGAGGACAGCCCAAGCCCAGGAGAACCTCACCACACCTCCAGCCTCCAGGCAAATAGAGCCAGACCCCAGGCCACCCACAGAGCCCCAGGCACAGCCCCAGCCAACCTTCCAGGACAGCACCTGGACCACACCCCTCTTTCCATGGAAGAAGCCAAGTGCTAGGCAGGAGGAGCCTCTGAGGCTGCACATTGCACAAAGCTAACTTAACAGAAAATGACTAAAGGGAGACAAAGCCTGCCACAGGAGCCGCTGTGGGGAGCACCCAGGCCTGGCATCATCAGGGATGGTCTTGGGAGAGCCTCGCTACGCTACCCTGTCTCAGCAGAAGTGAAAGAGAAAGACAGTGACCTTTCTCCACCGTGGCTACAATGAGTCTCCAGAGAATTACACTGTGAAACAGCTGCTCCCAAAAGGTCCCCACTGCATGACGCATTTTATAACACTGTTCAAATGACAGAACTGTACAAGTAGGGATGAGATGAGACCATTTGCCTAGCATGTGTGACACCAAGTTCATTTCCCAGCACTGAACAAACAAAAATCACTGCATAACTAGGGACAGACATGGTTGCTAAGCGTCAGACATGAGGGGGGGAGGACAGCAGGTGTGGTTTTGAGCCGTGGTGACGGAAGGGTTCCAGATGTCACTTCAGCATGGACACACAAGCCTCTGAAGGTGAAAATACCTCCACACCCACAAGTGAGTCACAGAAAACAGGACCTCATCTGAACCGCTGCTGGGTACCCTGTACCACCCTACTGTAATGTTGCAAAAGGTCGCCACTGGGGGGAGTGGGCAGCAAGGGCTTGGGATCTATTATTTCCTACACCTGTGTTAGATTGCACATCCCGACAAAGATTTCAAATGGGGAAAAAAACCCAGGTATGGTAGTTTGTATCTGTAATCTCAGTATGCAGCAGGCTGAGGCAGAAAGAATGTGAATCTGAAGTCCTGTCTGAAAAACAATGAACCAAAAAACAACAACAAAAAACCACACACTAGGAAAAGAAGTAGGGAAATGACTGACAAGTGAAATGACACCGGCAAGATGCACCTCCGAGGTGGGCTGCAGGAGGCTCCATCAGTGCTGCACTCAGCGTTTACCTGAACAACTCCGCCCCACCAAGCTTTCTAAAGAACCACATGGAGCACAGTGGAGTCTGTACTTGGCACTGCGGAACCCCGGGAAGGCTCCATCCTCCCCACCTTGGCTCCCCAGCCCCAACCCAGGTTCCCCAGTGTGGAGAGGGTAGAGCACTCACTTGTAGCGCAGTCGCTCCTCACCACTGGCCGGAGGCTCCTGGGTGACCCAGGCCACCATGGCCTGCAGGTGTGGCGGCTGCAACAGGAAGTCCAGCAGCTTTCGGTTGACAACCTTGCACTCCTGCAGCACGTCCTCCTCATCTAGCAGCTCGGGCAGGCTCAGGTCCTCCCGCTCCAGCAGCGTGTCCAGGTGCGAGCTTGTGTGCAGGTCAAACTTCCAAAACATGGCGCCCTACAGGCACAGGGCACAGTCCGCATGTCACACACAACCCCTAGGTACTCCACTGCAGGCCCCAGCCCAGCCCCACCCGCAGGGCAAGTCTGGTCCCTGCTGATATGCCCCAGCTCACACATGCTGGATGTGCCTACTGAAAACTCCAGAGACCTCCACCCCACCACTTCAGACTTCAAGCCATTTCCTGGGAACCTCTGTCTGTCCTCGGCCCCAGGCCCGGTGAAATCCTCAATGTGAACCATGCAGAGCATGAAAGGAGAGGTCAGCCACAGTGAAGAGTGACCTCAGTCCCTGTCCCTACCAGCCTGTGTTCACTGCTCCATACTGACAGGGATATTCCGGGGACATGGTTTGAACTCCTGGCCTCAAATTCACTTCAACCTGTACTTGCCGAACAAATTCAAATGCTCCATGACCTCTGGTGACAGCTGTTGCCCAGCCCAGTAAATCACCCCAGGCCGCTGTGGGGTGTGAGGCAGCAGCAGGGGGAAGAGAGGAAGTCTGCGCATCTTGAGGCTGTGGCCGTTGCCTGGACACCACAGACACAAACACACCCCAACCACCCTCTCAGCACTATGCACCCAGGCCAGGGCAGGGCGGCTCCTAGAACAGCCTCAGGCTGGGGCCCAAAGGAGGCAGAACAGGGCTGTCAGCCTTGAGAGGAGCACAGTGAGCTGCTCACCCTGGGCCCCTCAGCTGCCCATCACAGGTAACTCACTGGTGATGGGAGAGGCACACACAGTACTAACAGAGGATAGACTGTGCTGTCCCAAGCTGCCATCAAACACTGCTGCACTGCTCCTCGCACAAACCCTACAACAAGCTGGGCATGATGGCCCACACCTACAATCCCAGCACTAGAGAGACTGAGGCAGGAGGATTGCTAGTTCAAGGCCAGCCGAGGCAACACAGCAAGTTCGACAACAGTCTGAGCCAAAAAAGAGAAAACATCCCACAAAGCTTCTGAAACCATCAACAGCAGGCCTCGCTCGTGGGTGCCTACTCAACAATATGCCCTGTGCATACCACAGCCGAGCCGCACAGCCCCACAGAGCAGTCATCACCCTGCCACATGGGATGGAGAAACGAAGCCACAGCAAGTGAGCAGTCTCCTGAGAGCCTCCCAGGCTGACGCTGCCCCATAGGACTGGGGTGCCCATGCTGAAGTCTGCAATGCCAGTCCCTCTCTCACAGAGTCCTTTGGACTCTTCCTCTCCTGTCTTTCAGGTCCAGCCTCTCCTCTGCAGGCCTCCATGGTCCATCCAGGCTGCCCACCTGAGACCAGAGCAACTGCTGCCCCCAGGCTTGGGACGGGGCAGTGCTCAGCACACAGCTGGCCCGACTGTGGCTCAGGAGGTCCTGGCTGGCTCCCATCCCTGCCTCACCTTCAGCCAGGGCCAGGCCAGCCTGCACCCGCACCACAATGGGAGATTCCTTTTCTTCATGCTCCTGTGGCAAGGGGACCACTCAAAAACTCTGCCATGGGCTTGTGACCCTGACAGCGCAGCTGGAACAGCACAACCCACCCCTGCCCACCCCTGAACACTCAACCATTCTCCAACCTGGTACAGGCACCATCGAGGCACTGCTGACCCCTCCCTGCCCCACCTGAGCCCACCCACACCTTGCTGCTTCTCCAGCCACTCCCTCCACAACCTCCTGCACCCAGTATCACAGGGAAAGCTACCCTAGCCATGCTCGCACTCATGCCAGCCACACCAGCCTTCTTGCTGTACTAGAGCCATAAAAGCTTGGGTCCATCTCAGTGCCTTGTCTTGAACCAGTGTCTTCCCATCCTTTGGATCTTCCTCAAAGCACTCTGCAGGGAAGGGAGGCTTCCCCAGACGGCTGGCCCAGGAGCCCAGCTCTGTCTGCTGCTCCATGGGTGTCTCCCAGGGGGGGTGACTGTGACAGCTGGCAAGCACTTCCTGCCACCTGAAACATCTCTACTGCTGAGCAGTGATGTTGCTCCTGTACCCAATGTGGACTCCAAGGTTTGTGCCTCAGAATTTTCTTTGCTAGGTTCCCATGAGAGCCTGCAGGTAGCGCGAAGCACAAAACCTGGCCTGGGCATTAACTGCTCACAAGTGTGAACTGGAGGACACACACATCTCCAAACCACGCTGTCACGAGGGCCCTCTAAGGTCAGGGAATCAATAAAGTGAAACCTCTCCCAGCCCTGGGGCCTGTCCCCTCCTAGCCACAGGACGGAGGCTGGGCAGAGAGGTGTGAGATCATCCAGGGACAGCCTGTCCCCAGCGAGGGAAGATTCCAGCTCCTGGCCGGAGGAGGAAACACCCACGGTGCAGAGCGGAACAGAACTCCCAGTTCGGGGCGGGGGGGGGGGGGGGTGCACGTCAGACCTCCTCTGGGACCCTTGCCTACCTTCCTATCCCACTTGGTGATGAAGACCAGGCATCTGGTCACAGATAGGCCTCCCTGTCACGGATGAGGAAACTGAGGCTCAGCCAAGGTGACTCAGAAACCCAACTCAAAGCACACTGACAGTGGGGGTGGGGTGGGAACGTGTTTGCTGGCCTGAGTGTACCTGGGCCCACAGTCATCTCAAGGGGCAACTGCCAAATTAATCACCACTGCTCACTTCCGCCCAGGCAGCAGGAAGCACCCAAGGCTGAGCATGGTCAATGCAAGCCTCCTTCTGCACAGGAGACCAGCAGGTCACACAGCAGCCTAAGCTCCACGACAACGCCAGGCACAAAAAGCCACAGGCTGTGTCGGCCCATTTATATCAGCTGTCAGCGGGCAAGTCCACAGAGACGGAAAGCAGGGGTTTTCAGGAACTTGGGGGACAAGGGACAGTTTTGTTTTTTAACCATGAAAGGCAGATTTATACTGGACTGCTGGCCAGCCTCTTCAGAGTCTTCTCTGAAAAGAGAACATGTGTTTTTTTAAATGTTCTAAAATGTGTGAGAGAAAAGAAAATAAATTGAATGTGGCAGTAGCTCCAGAAAGTTGTGAATACACTACAAACCACTAAACTGTGTACTTTAAATGGATTGATTCTATGGCACATGAATTGCATCTCAATTAAAACTGTTACCAAAGAAACAAAAGCTGTCCACAACCACCATTCTGAGGTCAGGCCCAGGCCCTGGGCTGTGTCCAGCCAACCCAGCACTGCCAAGGTGCCAGCTGGGCAGCAGGGCTGAGGCCCACCAGACTCTGCTCTGAGAGCTCACAGGGCACCTCTTCCTGCCCCACACTACCGAGCCCCGAGACAGCAAGCCCTGCACAGCAGACGACAGCACGGGGACAGGCAAGGGACACCAAGCCAACACCTGTGGGAAGCCCAGGGACCCACATTTGCAGTACCTCATCTTCCTCCCCGCTAGGACAAGGGGAGAACTCTGAGTACTTCCATATGACAATGGAGTCCCACTTGGAAAAGGGACCCAGAGAACAGCATGGAGCACCAGAGGCCGAGCCAGTACTCTGTGTCTTCCATACTGTGCCTGGCTGTGACACGCTGCAGGAATTCCCACAGCCCAGGCCCCCACCAAACCCCACAGCTCCAAGCACTATCCTCAACTCACACCCTGAGCATCAGCAAGAGGCAGCTGCACGTGCGCTCACTCTCTTAACCCGGAGCTTGGCTGGGCACGTGGCTCCTCTGAGCCTTGTTTCCTCAGCTGTGAGATAAGCTAAAATAAGCAGGTGGTTCAGATTCAGCAGGACCCTCCAGACCATCCCCAAGATTGTGTCCAACACTCCTGAGCAGGACAAGCAGGAGACAGTCACTACCCCAAGGCCAACAGTGCTCAAAACAGAAAAATAGCACTGATGCTTGACATTTGCCCAAGGGACTCTGGTACTTTTCCTCAGACCGTTCACTCAGGCAGGCACCACACACCCCGCCACCCCCACCCTCACAACTTTCAGCAACTTCAAGAAAACGGAAGTGGCTACCACTGGTTTAGAGACCGTTTGAAAACCATGACTCTGGCTACAAAAGGAAGGGGAAATTGTAAGTGAGGAAGGTCGCCATTAGAAACACACACTACCTCTGCCTCTCCTACCTCTGCCTTCTCCCTTGGAGTGTTGTTCCCGGCCTCTGACACCCGCTGCCCCCTTAGGAGGCTGCCAGCCCCAGCCCCAGCCCCAGCCCCAGCCCCAGCCCCAGCCCCAGCCCACACAAGACTGCACCACAGCTTCCCCTGTCCCCACTGCCGCCCTGTCCCTCCAAACACAGCTCTACCTGCCAGGCTGCTGCTTTACCTGCCCACCCTTCCCAATCTCTGCTGGCCCCCTAGTACCTATAAATGGAGTGCAGGGCACAGGGGCCCTGGCAGGGCCTCCAGAGGCAGCCAGCGGAGCTGCCCGAGGCAAGGCAGCCCAGCAGCCCACAGGCTGGCCAGCAATCCTGAGGGGGACCAGTTACCAGCAGCAGGCCCGCCCCCACCCAGATCCTTAAAAGGCTGTGCCCTCAGAGATACCAAAACCACATCGCATTCACTCCTCTCAATTCCAGGCCAGCTCTTAGCCAACCTGGAAAGGGGCAGTGAGCACCCCATTCTAAGAACAGAGAGCAGGTGCAAAGAACCTTGCCACCCGAGCCCTGCATGCACAGCTACGGAATGCACGACCCTGACAAGCTAGGAGCTGGGAGCATGCTTTGGGGAGAAAAGACCACTGGGAGGAGAGGGACTGAGCCAAGGACACAGGGCTAACAGCTGGCACTTTGCCACTGTATGGGAAAAACTGAGAATGGATCTCTAGTCAGAAGGCAAACAAGGTGTGTCGTTCCCGACCCCCATCCCATCCTCCCACCCCCTACCCCCCACAAGAACCACTCTCCCAGGCAGGGTTGTCAGCTCTGGCCCAAACCCAGGGAACGAAGTAATTAGGATCCAGAGAACAGAGGCATAGGCCAGGCTAGGGACATAGCTCAGCAGCACAAGTGCCTGCCTGAGAAGCTCAAGGTCCTGAGTTCAATTCCCTGTACCAAAAAAAAAAAAAAAAAAAGAAATGAAACAGACACAGGCCCACACTAGGATTAATCACCTGGACTGGTCACAGGACTAGAGGAAAAAGGGGAATGGCCTGCAAACATTGCCCTTGCAAAACAGACACAGCAGAGTAAACATCACAGTGTGATCTGAGGTCTGGGTTTGGGTTCAAGTTTTTCTTTCTTTGGTACTAGAAATCAGCCCAGGGTCTTCTCACTGAGCTGTATCCCCAGGTATTTATTTACTTGCTTACTTTTTAACTGTGAAACAGGATCTCACTAAGTCACAAAGTTGACTCACTAAGTTGCCAAAACTGGGCTTGAATGTGTAATCCTCCCGCCTCAGCCTCCCAGAGTGCCAGATTACAGGCTGGATTCAAATCTTATCTCTCCAAATGGAAACCTGTGAGGCCTAGACCAAGAACTTAACCCCTAGGCTCAGCTTCCTCATCTGGAAAAACTCACAGATGGGTTATTGTAGAGCTGCACTTCCCGGGTGTGAAGGAAAACCCTGGTCCAGCATGTAAGGGCACCCAAACTAAGCAATCCAGGCTGCAGTCTCCACTTCAGCAGATCACCTGAGTTGCGCCCCTTGTGTTTTGCTGCAAGTCACACACAGACCTGTGCCCACCTGGCTGCCCTCTGCCTCGGCTGCGCTATCCCTCCAGCCTCCCCAGCTCTGAGTCTGCCCACCTCCTCCCAGTCCTCAGGAAGCCTCTATGTGTCCTCCCATAGCATCCCCTAAGTCACCTTAGGGCAGCGTCTGAGCCTCAGCTCTGTGACAGGATCTGCCTGTTCAGGCATCTGCCTCTCCCCAGACGATGCCAGTTTCCCAGAATTTAGCATATGGCCAGGCCCAGAGCTCAAGCACTTGTTGGATAAATGAAAACTGAAGCCAGTGGGGCAAGATGATCTGGGGAGGTCACTTGGCCATGAGTCCTGAGGGGAGAAAAAAAGGGGAGGGGAGATGAGCAGGTTCACCAATGGGAAGATACATACATGACCCGATGAAAATGGATGGACAAGAAAAAGTAAACACACAGCACCAGCTGCAACAAGCAGTAAAGCAGTGTCTCTCCACCAGCACTGTAGTGTTTGGAACTGGTAAGCAGCACTTGTAGTGGGGGGACTGGCCTGGCCTCTGAAAGCCCTGGCTGGCATTCCCTGTCAGCTGCCACCACGTCCACCCTCTAGATGGTGAGTGTGCCCCTTCCCCGGCCGGGTAATGTCCTCAGCTGAGAACCAACCACAATACACATCCCAAACCAAACAGTAACCCTACAAGTTGCTGTGCCTCACACACAGTGCGCTTCGTGTTCTGTACAGAAATCTACAAACAATGCAACTATCCACAGAATCATCCTCTGTGGAGAACACTCCTGCCTTCCCTTCTCAGGGGCCAACAGAGGCAGCACGGAGCATCGGTAACTTGTGCACAGCCTCACACTTGGAAAGGCAGAACCAGGACTCAAACTTAGGTCTATTTGAGGAAAGAGCCACTCGAACCAGTGGGCCGGCCTCACTGCTTCCTTATAACCCCAACCCAGACCTAGTTACTGAATTTAAGCAAAATGATACACAACGGGCAAGTTTAAAAATAAACAAACAAACAAACCCAGCATGGGCTGAGGCGGTAGCGCCTCAATGGTAAAGCACCCACCTAGCATGTACATGGACCTGGGTTCCATCCCCAGCGCTGCAAGAAGCAAAGTGCACAGCCTTTTAAACAGCACAAACCTGCTCCAACCCCTACTCCACACTTAAGGCGTGTGGCACAGCGTGGCGGGCATTTCCACGTGCGCTGCGCGCACCACCGTGTAGGATGTGCGCACAAACTACTCAGCGTGCTCCTCCAGCACCCTCAGGTCTCTGCAACAGTCCCCTGGGACAAGACCTCACTCCCGGTGGGGAACAACGCGCTGCAGTTTCTCCACAACTCTTGAGGACAGCACAGCGGACACACACAGCTCTCTTTCCAGAAACGTCCTGCCTCCCCGCCCAGCAAGATGGGACAGCCTGCGTCCTCGGTACAGAAGCACAGGTGTGTAAGAGTGGTCACACCAGGGGGCACACTCACGGACCGGCGGGCACCCAGCCGACCGCGCGTCCTCACCTTCTCAACTAACTCTCCCGCTCTCAACGGAACGACCCGCGGCCCCCAGGTGCCACCTGCGCGCGCCCGCTCCTCCCTGCTCTCCACCCGTCAGCTCCCACTCATCCCTCCCAGACAGAGGGGACCGCGCGCCCGCCCCGCGATTGCCCACAGCTCCGCGACTGCGACCGGCCGGTCCTGCGCCCTGGCTCTGCCGAGCAGCACCTCGCCCCCGGAGGGCCGGCAGAGTGCGGACTCTGGGTAGAGGACGACGCACCTCCAGGGGAGAAGCCAGGCAGGCGCGGGGACAGGGAAGGGGGCAGGCGTCCAAAGGGCGCCGCTTGGAGCCAGGAGAGGGGCAAAGCGGGTCGGGGAGGTCAGACCGGGGATGCGAGCTGGGGAACGGGGGAGAGTGGGAAGCCGACAAAGAGGTGGGCCGGGACGGGGCCAGGCAGTGGGACCCCAGGAGGCCGGCACCGAAGGGAGACGGGGTCACCGGCAGGAACGAGGGCAGGCGGGCGGCGCAGGGCGCGGCGGCTCACCTGCGCGGAGGGGCGGCGGCTCCTCGCACTCGGGGCTCATCGGGGCGCTCCCCCCGCCCGCCGCCAGCCGCTCGGGCCCTCGGCGGGCCGGGAGAGTGGGGCGGGGCGGCGGGCCGGCACAGGCCCGGCCGGCGGCGGGGAGGCGCCCGGCGCGGCGGGGACAGGCGGCCTGCAGGCCGCGTAGGCGCCTCCGCGGTCAGGGACGGGGAAGTCGCCGGGGTCCCCAGCCGGGCCGGCGTCCACAGGCCGGGAAGACGTCCGCCTGCTCAGTCCGCCTGACACTCAGAGCCGTATATCGGGTCGACCCACGCCAAGGCCCGCTTCCTCAGCCGCCGCCTTTCCCGAAGTACCCAGGTCTGCGGCCCCACAGTCGCTCAGGGCCTGAAGCCCGGGTCTCTCCGCCACCGTCCCAGAATGCTCCGGGCGGAGGACGCACGGCCCCGCCCCCCACGGCCGGCTCTGTGCGCAGGTGCGAAGAGGCCGGGCGCAAGAGCCCCGCGGCGCGCATGCGCACTGGTGCCCGGCGCTCGACACCTCCCACTCCAGGAACGCCTCCGGCCGTTGGTGCCAACTGCCCGAATAAACCCAGACGGACAAGTGCGCAGGCGCCATTGCCCGCGAGTTCCCGCCCCCCCGTCTCCGCCACTCCGCTCCGAAACCCAGGGCACTTCCGGGTGCCGAGTCTTTGACCCGCTCCGGGACTAGGGTCTCACTGTAACTCCCGCACGCCCGTTCCATTTTGTCCTAGGTTCAAGCTCGGGATCCCGTCCCGGCTTTCGCCTCGTCTTGCGCCGGAGCTTTGATTCCACCCGAGTCCCTCGCGACGTCGCCTCGGCACTGGGGGTGACCTCAGGCCCCCCGCCCCTCGCGCCAGCCGCGTCACTGTCGCCGGTTGATGCACAAAATCTCCACGGGAACAGCATTGGAAGGGTTCTCCGGACCTTGCCGTTATGGAGTTCTGAGCCGCAGTGTTCCCACCCTTCAAAAGCTCCCGGCGCCGTGCACGGATGAGTAAAATGCGTGCACCGAAACTTTCTGACGTGCAAATCGATGTTTTTCATTTCCAGAGTGCTGTATGGACCCACGTTTGAGTGTCCTGTTCTAGTTATTTGTGTTCCCCACCCCCCACTGGGGATTGAACTCGAGGCCTTTGCACTGAGCTAGATCCCCAGCCTTTGTTGAGATAGGGTCGCTCTAAGTCGCCAAATTGCACACATTGGACTCAAACTTGCAATCCTCCTGCCTCAGGCTCCCAGAGTGCTGGGATTACATGTGTGTGCCAGCCCTTCTGCTGTTTCTAGTGTTGCATGTGGTTTTGGTTGGCCCTTGTATCAGCTAGCTAGTGCTGTGTGACAGATCACCACAGTTGTTGGCAGCATATTTACAGCTTGAAGGCTGATGAGGTGGTTCTGCTGGAGTCTCAGACACCACATAATAAAAGGCAGGCACATTGGTTGCCTCCCATCTGCCCAGTCCATTGGCCAAAGAAAGTCACATGGTCAGGCCACCACTGGGGCAGGTGTACCTGCTCCAAGCACCCTGGGTAGAAAAGTCTGGATCTAGCAGAGACAGAGTGGTAGGCCAGATAGCACTCACTCCACAGCACTCTGTCATCTTCCTGGGCTCATCACAAAGTAGACTCGGGTTCCATACGTTTTATAGCTTGAGGCAGCTGTGTGCATTTCAGTCAGGTTTTTGCAGAGACACAGATCGAACAGGACATTCACAGGTGCATAGAAGGTGCTTTTTTATGAGGAACCAGCCTACATAGTATGGAGGCTGTGAAGTCCCACAAGGCCCCAGAGGGCCACTGCTGTAGTCCAGGCCACAGCCCAAGGGTAGAGAATCAGAGACATGGTGGTGTGAGTCCTGCTCTGACCCAGATGCTCTAGAACAGGAGCGTCAAGGGCCAAGGTCGAAGATGGGTGGTCTAGCTCACAGGGTAAGGCTGCCCCCACTTCCTGTCCTGCGGGCCCTCAGCAGTTACCCACACTGATGCCCACCCACACCGGTAAGGACAGATCTTCTCGGTTTACTCAACTTCCAAAAACACCCTCATAGACATGCAAAAATCACTCTTTATGAGCTCACTGGGTATCCCTAACCAATCACACGGATACCTAAAATCATCCATCACAGTGACATATGGTTTTTATTTTGGGACTGTGTGCCTTCTATAGCATTTGGCTTCTGTTTTCCGCCACAATATGATGGCATCACTGCCACACTGGTTTTTATTTTGCTTTGGTTTTGATGTGAGTGAGGATTGAACTGAAGGCCTTCCCACTGAGCTACACGCCCCCCCCCCGCCCCGTTCGTTATTTATTTTGAAGCAGGGTGTCACTAAGTCCCTAAATTGCCCAGGCTGGGCTTGAACTTGTGATCCTTCTGCCTCAGCCTCCCAGAGTGCTGGGATAACAGGCATGCACCACCAGCACACCCACCTTGCCACACTGTTTAAACACAGTCTCAGGAGCTGAGAGACAGGAGGGTGGTTGTACTCAACCATCAAATGGAACCTGAGAAGGAAGAGTTCTCCAGGATACGGAAACCTGCAGGGGCTATAAGGACCAACAGCTGGCTCTCCACCCTGAGAAATCACACAGGTGCTGCTGTTGTGGCTAATTAAAATTGGGACTTCTTAAAAGTGCACAGTGGGGCCGGGTGGGGGGATGCACGCCTGTAATCCCAGCACTCAGGGGGCTGAGGAGTTTGAGGACAACCTGGGATACATAGTGGGTTCAAAGCCAGCCTGAACTATATAGCAAGACCCTGTCTCAAAAACAAAAACAAACAAAAAACGTGTAGAAGACTCACCACACTGCACGTTTCCACAAGAAGGTCTGCTTCTCCATCCTGAACTCTCCACCCAGCAGGACGTGGGTCACTGCTGCTCAGCAAGCTGAAACCACTCTCTACTCAGGCCAGCAATCATAAAAGTGGCATTTGATCTCAGTTCTCAGATCCTGCAGCTGCTTCTGGATGGGCCCTGAGTCTGGGATCCACTGAAAAATGCCAGATGTCTAGGAGATGCCAATCCACAGAGAAGATGAGCCTGGCCCCAGGGGAGCCCAAGACACAGGGAGGGAACCACAGCTTCAGGACTAGCCCAGGGCTGAACCCCGGAGACTGGACTTTGCCCAGGATTCACTACCTGAGTGCAGCTTCTAAAACCCAGAATCAGCCCATAGCAGGCAGCTTAAAGACTTAGTGAGACCCTCTCTCAAAAAATAGGGCTGGGGACACAGCTCAGCACAAAGGCCCTGGGTTTAATCACCACTACCACTGAAACAAACGAAAAAACCCTGCTTCTATCACTACTCTTTGGTACAAATGACAAAACTGCCTTTAAAAAGGAACACGTGGTAACGCATGCCTGTCATCCCTGTACTCAGGAGGCTGAGGCAGGAAGATTAACTGAAGTTCAAGGACAGCCTGGATTACATAGTGAGACCCTGTCTTGGGAGGAAAAAAAAAAAACGGAACTGAGCCCGGCATGGTAATACATTGCAATTCTAGTACTTGCAAGGTTAAAGTAGAATGATCTTCCAGTTCAAGGCCATCTCAAAAAAAGTGAAAAAGAGTTTATTAAGGGGATATAGGGCTGCGGACATAGCTCAGCGGCACAAGTGCCTGCCTGGCAAGTGTAAGTTCCTGAGTTCAATTCCCAGTACCCCCCAAAAACTAAGGGGCTGTGGCAGTCCCCCTCCAGTGTCAGAGTTCAAGAGTCAGAAGCCCACACTCAACCTTAAGTCTGTTCCTGGAACACAGCGGTAACCACCAGTGGCACATAACTAGGACACTCCAACCAGAACCTCTGCCCACACCCTCTAGAAGTCAGGTGTGTGAGATCCCAGCCTGGCCAGAACAGCTCCAGGGTATGGCCTCCCTGCATCACCAGCCCCAGCCAGACTTCCCCCAGGGCTCTGACTGGTGGAGCTGAAGTCACATGGGTGCCCCGCTGCAAGGGATGCTGGGAAAGAAACTGGCTTCTACCTTAGGACCTCCAATCAAACTTTGAGAACTCAGGGATGCTGTGTAGTCAGAAAGGACAGATGCTCCCTCTCACTAGTCTGGAGATGAAAGAGACAACAGCTTCCTGGGTGATAAAGAGAACACCTTTATTGTCTCCACAGTGGCTCCCCAAATCCGTAAATTTATGCCCCACCTGCCCTCTCCAAGGCACCCCCTGGAGGAGGTGACAAAGGCAGCAGTGGAGGGGAGCACGAGAAACACCTTTATTGGGAGAACAGTGCAGACACAGGTTGGGGGATGAGACAGCCAGGAGGGAGTCCCAGGAGCCAGCACCATCCTCGGGGTCCCTCCAGGGGGCTGCCCAGAAATAGGTGGCACACCCCAGGCCCAGGCCCCGACAGGCCCTGTGATCCACCAGGAGAGGACATCTCAGGAGGGAGGGAGGCAGGAGCCGTGGGGTTCCAGAGAGAGGGCACGGGGCCACCTGGTTTCACCGATCCATGCTGTCATCCGTCGGGCTGGAGAAGCAGGTCTGCAGCAGCTTTTCGCAAAACTCCAGCTCCTCCTGGAGTAAGGCGGGGGGTCCTGAGTGGGGATGCCAGGCCCGCCTCCAGCACACCCACCCAAGAGCCACCCTGCCTCGCCAGCCCTAGGAGACCCGGGGACTTCCCCTTTGAGCTGCTCCCCAGAGCTCAGCTGGGACCTGGCTCACTCACACCGTGTGCTCACAGCAGCCCCCATAGGTGTTTCTCATTCCCAGGCAGTCAGTCCTCTCATTCCTCCCAGCCCCAACCCCTTCCTCAGGTACAAACCCCAGAAGCCAAGAAAGAATGGACCTAAACAGTAAAGATACCTCTACATCAGAAAGCTCCAGAAAGAAAAAAAAAACGAATGAACAAAAAACAAGTTGAAGCCAAGTGTGGTGCTGCATGCTTGTAATTCCAGCACTCAGGAGGCTGAGGCAGGAGGATCACTGTGAGTTCAAGACCAGCCTGGGCTACAAAGTGAGCTCAAGGCCAGCCTGAACTGCTCAGTAAGACCCTGTCTCAAAAAGACAAAAAAAAAAGGAAAGAAAAGAAAAAGAAAAACAAGGTGGAGAAAAGAAACAACCAGGCACAATGGTGTAGACCTGCAGTCCCAGCTACTCAAGAGGGTGGAGTGGGAGGATCACCTATGCTTGGGTGTCAAGGACAGCCTGGGCAACCAAGCTAACAGCATCTCAAACACCAACAACATACACACACATGTGCACACGCACGCACGCACAACAGCTAAATGGGCAGATGTGAAGGCAGAGTTCACGGGGAAAAGATGTCTGCTGGGTGTGGTGGTACAACCTGTAACGTCACACAGGACAGCGACACCCGGCCTGCTGTGGCTGAGGAGAGTGGCATGGCCGAGCCTCAGGGAAAGCAGCTTAGCAGTCTTAAAGTGGACAGAACCCTTCACTTTCACCTTTCACATAACTTACTCCACACACCCTTCTTAAAATGTGTTCTGTAGAGATACATGTCCAAAATGACACATCCAAAAGGGGACTGACTGACTGCAGAACTGGGGATTAAACCCAGGGCCTGGCACATGCAGGGCAAAGGCTCTCCCGCTGTGCTGCATACCAGCACTTTCCACTTTTTTTGAGACAGAATCTCATCAAGTTGCCCAGTCTGGGCTCAAACCTTTGATTCAGCTACCTCAGCATCCTGAGTAGCTGGGATTATAGGTACGTGCCATAGCACCAACAAAAAAGGGTTTTTGTCATCCTAGGTATTGAACCCAGGGCCTTCTCACTGAGCTACATCCTCAGCCTGGCCCCCTTTTTCAGTCATTTGTCATTTTGTTTTGTTTTGTTCCAGACGGGGTTCTTTATGTAGTCCAGGCTGACCTCGAACTCACGGCTATCCTCCTGCATCAGCCTCCTGAGTGCTGGGGTTACAGGTGTATACCCCCACACCTGGCTCTTCTTAACTTTTATTAATACATGTTTGCAGTACATAATGATTATATTCAGTTGTTTTATGTATTTACTTTTTTTTTTTGGTCTTTTTGAGGCAAGGTCTTAACTATGCAGTTCAGGCTGGCCTTGAGCTCACTTTATAGCCTAGGCTAGTCTCAAATTCACAATGATCTTCCTGCGTCAGCCTCCCAAGTGCTGGGATTACAGGTGTGTGCCACCACACCTGCCTTTATTATTATTATTATTATTATTATTATTATTATTATTATTTGGTTTTGATTTAATTGTTCTGAGACAGGATCTCACTATGCAGTTCAGGCTGGCCTTGAACTCACTTTGTAGCCCAGGCTGGCTTCAAACTCAATGATCTACTGCTTCAGCCTCCCAAGTACTCGGATTACAAGAGCATGCCACCATTCCCGGCTCCTTGTTATTTTTTGAGACAGTCTCACTAAAGTCCCCAAATTGCCAAACTTTCAATTGCATAAACTTGTGAGCCTCCAGCTTCAGCCTCACAGAGTGCGGGGATGACAGATGTGAGCCACACCAACTCCACTGCAATGATTAAGTACCAGTGAATACATAAGTAACTGTGATTGATCACTTGGCAACTTACCTAAGTTATCACTTATCTATTTAACTAGATAACACGTTGTCACTTGCTCTGCATTGCCTAATCAATTAAATAACTGCCATTTATTTATCAATTCAATGAGATTGAATGAAACTTTCCTCCTGCTCCTCGCTGTCCTCCCTGCACCAACCCAGCCAGGGCGTGAGGGAGAGGAGGGGAGGGGAGGGAAGGGAGAGCCCACACCCATGCCTGCGTACCTGGTATTCCTCGCGCTTCTGAAGCAGCTGGCAGCGATGGCGCAGCAGCTCCTCCAGGCCAAGCTCTGGCTCCCGGCACTCGCGCACACCCTGAGGGAAGTCTGTCACCAGGCTGCAGGGGACAGGGGCTGCCTTAGGGACACCCTAAGGGACCCAGCCCAGGTTCCCTGCCCACCCCTGCTGTTCCACAGCAGCCAGAACATGTCACTGCCTTATACGGGACCTCAGTTTGCCCACCTGCATAATGGATCTCAGGCTGCCCTACACAGCCCCAGTGATCACAATGAGACTAGTGACAGGTACGTGACACACTGCTTGACACAGGGTTAACCTCAGAACCCACTTGCTCCATTGCTCCATTCTGCTTTTTTTGTGGGGGGACAGTGTCTCAATACGTAGTCCAAGCTGGCCTTAAAGTTGCCTGAAGTTCCAGCAATCCTCCTGCCTCAGCCTCCCAAGTGCTGGCATTACAGATGTATGCCACCATGGCTGGCTACTCTGCTTTTTTTTTGGTCTTTTTGAGACAGGGTCTCACTACACAGTTCAGGCTGGCCTTGAGCTCACTTTGTAGCTGAGGCTGGCCTTGAACACGCAAGGATTCTCCTGCCTCACCCTCCCGAGCGCTGGGATCACAGGCGTGCGCCACCACTCCCAGCATTACTCTGCCATTTTTTAAAAACACTAATCTGATTGTAATGGAAAAAGAGAGCATAGGCCTCCCTCTCCTAGCACAGCTGTGTGAGCTGCACAGGTGAGGAACCGAGGCCCTGTGACCCCTGAATTCTTGGGCCGTTCCCTGTCCCCACAGGAAGGTCCATGCTGTGGGCCCCAAGCTGCCCCACTGTGAGGCCCCGCGCACCTGCACAGGGCTCCAAGCACATGCTCGTGGAAGGGGCTGTGTTCAGTCCGCACCAGGGCCACCAGCTGCTGGACCATCCCCATGGAGCACAGGGTCCCTGGGGAGGGCCACAGGTCAGAGGGTAGTTCCCCCCAGCCCCCGCCCAGGGCCAGCCACTGCTCCCCTCGCGGAGGCCGCCCCACCTTTGTGCTCGGGGTGGCCCACCAGCAGGTTCTGCAGCAGGAACGCCGACTTCACCTTGAGCTTCTGCACCTGCTGCTGCATGGCCCGCATCAGCACCGAGAAGCCATCCAGGCGGAGGAACTGCAGCAGCCCCGCCTCCTGCTCCCGCACAAGGCCTGGGGGAGGGGCGGGCCTTGAGGTCAGGGTCAGCACTGCTGCCACTGCCATCATCACCACCATCATCATCACAAGTATCACCCTCACCACAACCACGGCCATCACCTCCATCATCACCTCCACCACCATCACCACCACCATCCCATAGTCACCACCACACTCAGCATCACAGGCATCATCACAACCATCATCATCACCACCATTGCTACCACCATCAGCATCACAGTCACAACCAGTATCGCCATCAAGGTCACCACCAAGTATCACCAACACTGCCACCGCCACCACCATTACTATCAACACCACCATCCTCATCACCATCTCCAGCTCCACCTTCCTGGGCTTGCAGGGCCTGGGCTAGGCTGGCGCTGCCTGGGAAGCATTTGGGAGGTACGGGCATAACCCAGCTAACTCAGTTAAAGTGTGCAACTCAGTGGTTTTCAGGGCATCGTCGTACAACCATCACCACCAGCCAACCCCAGAACATTTTCATCACCCTGTGCCCATTAGCAGTCACCCCCAATTCCCCTCCCATCCCCCACAACCGTGGATCCATACCCTGCCCTGTGCTGGCCTGCGCTGGACACTTCGCAGAGATGGACACACAGGTCAGGGGACTTTCACACTCAGTCTTTTACTCAGCATGCTTTCAACATCCACCACTTTTAAGTTCTGCTTTCATGGCTAAACAGATACACTAGTTTCTGCCTGTCCACTCCTCCACTGATAGGTCATTATCTCTTTTAACCCTCCCAACTACCCCAGAGGTTACAGACCTTACAGATAAGGAAAGTTAGCTTTCTTTCTTTCTTTCTCTTTTTTTTTTTGTCTTTTTGAGACAGGGTCTACTATGTAATTCATACTGGTCTTGAGCTCACTTTGTAGCCCAGGCAGGCCTTGAACTCACAATGATCCTCCTGCCTCAGCCTCAAGCACTGGGATTACAGGTGTGTGCCACCATGGCCGGCAGGAAGTCAGCTTTAGCTCAACCCATTAGTTCCCACCCATTTCACAGAAGAGGAAACTGATGCCCTGAGAGCCAGGATATGGAGCGTGCAGGACCTTTACCCAGAAGGCCTTCATGAAGGCTTTGGGGCACTGCCAGGACCGACGGATGCCACTAGGATCTGACATGCTGCAAGTGTATTGTTCCAGTGCAACTCTCTAACCCTAAAGGCAAAACCCTGAAGGCGGGTAAGATATTTTGCACTAAATGCAACTCTGCTGTTTGGTACAAGTACACTTCACACCAACCCGAGAATCCTGCATCTGAGTGGACATGTGCTCTAACTGTGAACTAAAGCCCAGGTTTTGAAGAGTTGGCATGACCAAAAGACAGAAGGTATCTCATCAATATTTCATATCAATTACATGTTGAAATTATAACAGTTTATATACATTAAAATGTTATTTCAAAAAAATAAAACAGCTGAGCATGGTGGTGTGTGCCTATCATTTTAGCACCCTAGGTGGCTGACGCAGGAGAAACCACAGGTTTGAACCCAGCCTGAGCAATTTAGTGACATAGTGAGACACTGTCTCAAGATTTAAAAAGGATTAAACCAGGTATGGTTGGCACACTACCATCCCAGCACCTGGGAAGCTGAGGCAGGAGCATCACCTCAAGTTCAAGACAAGCCTGAACTACATAGTGAGACCTTGTTTGAAAACAAACAAATAAAAAGAACTCACCCCCCTCCACCTCTACTTCTCTTCTACGATATCACCATCAGCCCTGCCCACCTCCCCACAAGCACAGGGCACAGTCACAGTCATCACCACAGCCACGACTCCCCTTAAACAGGTTATGCTGGTTCAATGTACAAAATAAATGAGCTCTCAAGCTATACAGAGCAGGCAGGGGCCTCAAATGGCATCACGAGGTGACAGCAGACAATAGAATGGCCACCTATGACAGGCTCCGATACCAGGACATTTGGGAAGAGTCTGGCTGTGGGGCAATGACCAGATCCAGGGTGAGGGCCAGGTAGAGCACGGAGCCTGCGGGCAGCTGTGTGCCGCTATGGTGATGGACACCTGTCGCTGACCCTTGTCCAGGACACAAGAGTGAGTTTGACTGTGAGCTCCATGTGCATCTGTGCAAGCTCCTCAACTGGAACAAATGGCCACAGTCCCAGCCCTGGGAGGAAGAGGCAAGAGGACTCCAACTCCAAGTCTGAGGTCAGCCTAGACTATGTAGCGAGGCCCTGTCTCAAAAAAAAAAAAAAAAACACCCTGCATCATTAGCCAGGGTGGTGGCACATACCTGTAATCCCAGTACTCAGGCGGCTGAGGCAGGGGGATCACTGTGAGTTTGAGAACAGCCTGGGCTACGAGCTCAAGGCCAGCCTGAACTGCATAGCAAGACCCTGTCTCAAAAAGACAGGAAAAAAAAATCACCCTGGTGGGTTACTTCTGCGCCTTTGTAATCCTCTGTTCTAAACAATTAAGTCTCTTTAAAATACTGATGAGCAAGACAGCAGGAGTCAGGGGAATGGCACTGCTCTACCTCCACACCCTGCCCCGGGCCCTCCCGGCCCAGGCTGCCCTGGGCCCCATCACACCCCTCTTCCTCTCCTCATCTTTCCGAGTCCCTTTCTCTGCGGACACAAAGAGCCACTGAGGAGCACAGCAGCCAGGGCAGCGAGCCACGGCCTCACGAGCAAGTAGGGAGCAGGCAGTCACAGCCCTGGCCAGGGCCCAGCCCACACCCGCTCTGAGCACAGAGCTCCCCAGGGATAGCCAGGCCACAGCACGGTTCAGCCAGAGGGGCACAGGTGCACGCCGTCAAGCAGCTATGGAGTTTCGCTGCCAAGGCAGCGGCAGGGTGGCTCCTTTTTTCTGGCTGGTCTCGGTGGCTTTCTAGAGGCCGAGACACTGCAAGGCCACTCAAACAGCCTGTGGCTCCTCCCCACCACCACCGCCACCACCACCACAGAGCAGATGCAGCCAGGCAGGTCCCCAGCACTACTTCAGGGTGCCCATGGAGCACCATCAAGACACAGCCTGCACACGGCTCAGTCCTACTCCTGCAGGAGCAGTGGCAGCCACAGAGCAGGGACGCAATGGGTCATGCCCAAATCCTGACCCAGAGGGACAGCAAGAGACCAGAGGGGATACAAGTGCAGAACAGTCCCTGGGTCTGTGTCCAGCTGCAGGTATGCACAGTGGAACATGCACCCAGGAACACACACCACACACACGCATACCACACATGCACCCAGACACACACATACCCCATACACACCATGCCTGCAGCACCCTACACCACACACACAATGCCCTGCACTCCACACCCTACACACAGATACCACACACACTCCACACCATACACACCAGACACAGGTACACGCAACATGCGCACTGTGCCACAATACGCAACCTACACCATACACACGCACCAGACACAACACCTCTACACAGCCACCACACCACGCACGCCACACACACCCTACAGCCCTCTACGTCTACTAAAATCTCCGAAGCAGAAATGTAACCCAGTGGTCCCTCTGAGAAAGGGGCCGAGCGGCTGGGGGACACTACCCTTGCGCTCTTGCACCTGTGGCCCTGTGAGCCATGTGACCATCTGATGGCTCCCCTTACGCTGTATTCACTTACTTTTCCTTTTTTAAATGAAAGCGGCTACTAGAAAACTGCCGGCTCCCGCACCCTGCTCTGGCTCCTGTGGAGGCTCGAGCTGTCACCATGCATGTTGAACTGCCCACCTGTCCATCCTCCCTGCCCGCCCCACTTTCTTGCCCCTGCCCCTGCCCCCTCCTGTGCCCTACCTGACAAGGACAGGCGCTTGGGGTAGAAACCAGGGCGTCACCACATGACCCCGCAGCCCCTCCCAGTGCCGGGCCAGGGAAACTGGGCCTCCTCCTCGACCTGCACACAGCTGTGGGGTGCACAACAGCAAGCCCTGACAGCCCAGGCTGCGGGGTCAATGAACAAATGTGTGGAGTCCACACAGCACCAGGCCGCTCAGCCATAAAGAGGGACAAGGTACAGATGCCAGCCACACAAGGGTGAGCCTGCGCCCTGTGAAGACACCCACACCCAAGCCCCAAAGGCCCCACTCTGTGTATACAGAATGTCCTGGAGACTAATGCGGACTCCAGGGCCACCAGGAGTGGAGGGGAGGGCGAGGCAGAGGCGGCTGCTTACTGCATATGTGGGTTCGTGTCTGCGGAAGGAAGAGTATCTCTGGGAACAGACTAAAGAGGACTAAAAGGCTGGGGATACAGGTCAGTGGCACAGCGTCTACCTGGCAAGCGTGAGGTCGAGTTCAATTCCCAGTACCACAAAAAAAAAGGACTAAATTGTAAGTTCAAAAAGGATGAATTTGGGGCTAGTGAATTCTACTCAAAGCTGTTTCAAATCCTAGCACTGGAAAGGGTGAGGCAGGACTGCCACAAATGTTCAATGGATAGCACTGTGTGTCCTGGCGGGGCCTCCCAGCCCGGCCCCTCCTGTGCAGAGGGAACACGATGGTCCTGACCTCTGCGGGTGTGTGTGAGGACGGAACAAGCACCCGGGACACTGGCTTTCAACTGCATGGGGAGGGGGCCGCACAGGCCACCACAGGGCCCCAGCCCACCCAGGTCTCTATCCAAGCTTCCATTTCCAGAGACTGGTGATGAGAACGTTCCCCCTCCCCAGGCCTGCTGGACAGGTGCGTTCATGCGGAGCCGTGGTGGCTCCAACCGAGGGACTCTGTGGTGTGTACGCATCTCTGGTTGTCCTGATGGTGCTGTGGGGTCCACAGAGTGTAGAGCCAGGGAAGGAGATTAGCATCCCACCAGGAACAGGATGGTCCCAGGCTGAGAAGGAACTGGCCCCAAGAGGGACAGGGCCAGAAGCTAGGCGTGGTGGTGCACTCCTGTAACCCCAGCACTCAGGAGGCTGAGGCAGGAGAATCACCATGAGTTCTAGGCCAGTTGGAGCTATATAGGAGTTCAAGGCCAGCCTGAAGTACAAAGTGAGAGCCTGTCCTGAACAACCATGGGCAAGGTGCTGAGGCAAGACCACAGCAGCGTCTGCCCCCTCCCCCACCACACCCCCAGCACAGGGAATTGAGGGCCCAATGGGTGCAGCAGGACCCTCCCCAGCACAGTCCTGCCCCAACCCTCCAGGCCGGGGGACACTCACAGGAGATGGCGAAGAGTGCCTTGACGCGGACGGTGTCGCAGGAATCGCGGTCAAGGAGCCGCAGCAGCTTGCGCAGGGCGCCAAGGCCCAGCACCTGCTCCTGGATGGCCGCCACATTCTGGCTGCACGTGCCGATGAGCTGTGCCGCGCGCCACCGCAGCCCGGCGGCGCCCGCCTCCAGGTAGCGCCCCACCAGCAGGTGCATGCCGGACAGCTGGCAGAAGTCTGTGCCGAGCACATGTGGGGAGAAGCACAGGGTCAAGGTTGTGCTTTGCCCCACCCAACTCCCCGAGCACTACTGTCCTAACACCCAGGCCCTCAAGAGTAGGGAGGCAGCGTGACAGGCCTGGGGTCCCACTGAGGGTGACAGAGCTCTGAGGCGATGGCTGTGCAACACAGTGAATAAGCTAAATGCCATGGACTGTCCACTGGGAACGGTTAATTCTATGTCACAGGAACTTTACCTCGATAAATAATAGGTGGGCTGAAAACCCATGTGAAAGAATGTCTCTCATCTCATCTTCACCAGCACTATGTTTCCTTATTCAGAACAAAATAAGCCAGGCGTGCTGGCACACACCTGTCACCCCAACACTCCACAGGCTGAGGCAGGAGGATCACTAGCTCACGCCCAGCCTGGGCAACTTAGTGACTTAAGGAGACCCTGTGTCAGAATAAAAAATGAAAGGGCTGGGGAGGCAGCTTGGTGCAAGGCCTGGCAAGTTCAGTCTCCCAATACTGCATGAAAAAAACACCAAAAAAACCCCACAATACGCTGTGCACTGGGCTGGGATGCCCTGTGCAGCAAGTCTGGGGACATGGGTGTCTTCGCAATGCGAGGAGCTGAGTGCACTCACAGCGCTCCTGACCAGGACACTGTCCATACTGAGTCTGCCCTGCCTGTGTGTCCTGCCTCTGGAGTTGTGCAGGTGGAGACCCATGTGGTCCTGACATCTCACAGCCCATGGATACAGGAGCTAACCGAACCTGCCCATGGTCACAGTGCCACGGAGCAGCACGGCCTGGGCTGTGCACCACAGAAGTGATCCCTACTCTTTGGTAGAAGTGGGGTCCCACAGGCCCTGCTGCGTGGAGAGTGAGCCCCACAGTGTGGCCCCGAGAGCTCCCAGTCCTTTCAAATCCCTGGGCAGGGCCTCTTGGCCTCCAAGGCCTTCCTGCTATTTCTTCCACCTTGAGACCCCAAGCCCCCACTTCCTGCTCCTGGAAAGCATTTCCCAGAGGGAATCCCATGACTCCACTTCTGTTTCTAATCAAACGCCAGTCCTACCCCTCAGGAGATGCCCCTGGCCTCCTCCTGTCTCATACAGCAGGGAGCAGAAGGGCAGGCCTGGCAGCCTAGCGGGTGATGATCGGCCAGGAACCAAGCGGTCACCAGGGGCTCAAGGGCAACATGGGGCAGGCTGGAGGCTGGGAGGACTGAGAGGGCGGAGGGGACAGAGCCAGGCATACCTGCAGCATTGTCCATGTTCTCACATAGGTCAGCCAGCAGCTCCAGGGCCCCCTCGCGCTCCTGCTGGTCGGCAGCCACTTCGGCCTCTCCGGCTGCAGCAGGCGTGGGCTGGGACAGCACCCGGAGGCAGCTCTTCATCTGCTCCACCTCCTCCCGCTGGCCCCGGAAGGCGGCCGACATGGCCTCCTGCAGCCACTGCCGCCTCTGGGGATGAGAGCAGGAAAGAAAGCACAGGTCAGTAACTCATTAGGGAGATAATCAATGACAGCTATGGCACGGTAAGGCACACCTGTCATCCCGGCACTCAGGAGGCTGAGGCAGAAGGGTCACAGAGAGTTCGAGGCCAGCCTGGACTACATGGCTCAACCTGTCTCAAAAGGACAAAACTGACAACAGTCATGATGACGGTGATGACAGCCAACATTAGAGAACTCACTGTTCTTTCCACCTACAAGCATCTCCAGACTGCCTCTGTTACTCAGCGTCTTCCCTGGCCCTGACCTGGCCGAGCCCAGTGCAGGGAGGGCTCACATTCTGGGGGAGGGCAGACCACAGAGACAAGCACAGCACGTGGTCTGTAACACGACGAGATGACAGGCAAGGTGAGCCAGGGTGGAGGGTGAGGACAGTGGAGGTGGGCTGCAGGAGTTCACGGCGTTTGAGGGACCACACGCGAGGGAAGAGATACCTGGGTGGGGAGCTGGGTGTGTTGGTACACACCTGTATCCCAGCCACTGGGGAGACCTGGTCTCAAATTGAGAAACAAAAAGGGCTGAAAGTGTAGTTCAGTGGTAAGAGTCTTGCTGGGTTCACTCCCTGGTACCACCACCACAAAGTTTATATATAGCAAAGTTTGCTTTCAAGCTTCAAAACGTCTCATTGCTCACAGATGACAAAACAGGTACGGAAAAGTCGTGCTCCTGCCTGAGTCAAGGTCACATAGTCAGCAACTGACAGAGCCAAAAGTCAAACAGATACGTGTAGAGCATGTGTGCACCCCTGCTGCACTGGAACCTCAGAAGCACCCCATGAAGTACTGTCATTACTATTCTTATCACAAATGAATGAAGAATTTGAGGTTCTGATGAGTTAATACACCCAAGGTCACATTGATAGCTACTGCTGAATCCAACTGTGGAGAGCTTTAAAAAAAAAAAAAAAAAAACACCAAACTCTTCTGCCTCCCCCAAACAGTGCGGGGATCCATGAATCTGCCCCCTCAGACACCTGACATCTGACCTTTAGTCTTAGCAGACCTGTCCAACGCAAATACAGCCTACCCTGCCTCCATACCTGCCCCCTCCCCGTCCCAGTGTCTAGCTCCACAAGTCACACTTCCCCAGACACCTCTCCCCAGACCCCTTACGCCGGCTTCTTGGTCTCTGTACTTTTATTTACCTCCTCGCTCATTGGTTCTGGAGGGGGGTCTGGCTCCACGGAGCCCGCCGTGATGGCCATCTGCAGCAGGCCTTGCAGGTTGCGGGGAGGCCGGGGGTTGCCCGAGTTCTCAACGGAGGAGCTGCCGCTGCTCCCTGAGGAGCAACCCTGGGAAGCTGGGGGCAGCGCCAAGGGGAGGCGACTCCCCCCCGAGCCTTTGTCTGCCATGGATAGGTTGTGAAGGGAAGAATGCGTTGAGGAGTAGAGCGGGGAAGGTGATCAGTGCTGAGGCAGCTCTGGCGTCCTGATGGGTCGACTCCTAGGGGTCTGCTGAGAAGGTGGCGTTTTAAGGAAGCTCTGTGCCCTCCAGGACCCCAAACCATTCTTCCCGCACCCCGCTTAAACACAGCCCCCATTCCTTTCCCCATATCAACAGGACCCTTCTCCAAAGCCATAGCCCCCTCTTCCGCCCTAGGAACAGGCCCCACCCACCTTCCCTGGCAACAAGCCCTCCTCCCATCTCCGCTACTTGCGTCTCCGTTTCTTAGCAACCCCACGCTCCGCCTCCTTTGCAATAAATCCACCCTCTGTCTCCTTAACAACAAGTCTGATCCCTCCTCTCCGAAAAGAAGCGCCTCAAAGAAACCGGATCTCACCTTCCCGGGCCTCGAGATGCCGCCGCACCTAAAGACAGAGTCTCCCGCACCTGACTCTGCTGGGCGTCGCCATCTTAACAGGAAATGCGTACAACCTCGCCCGGAAGTCCCTGACGCACCCCTCCCCACAACTTCTCGGTAGACACGGCTGAAGCCCGTTTAAACCCCTCCCTTGGGCCCGCAATCGGTTCTGCACTCCCAGTCAGGCCCCGCCTCCCATTGGCCCCGCCCCTAATATTCAAATTTATAGTCTAGGTCCCGCCCCTCCAGCCCAGTTTGCTCACCTTAGCGAGCCCGCCTCTTTATTCTTTTGCAAGCTCCACCCCCTACCTCCGCGTAGGTCCCATTCACATTTCCTGGTCCCAGCCCCTGTTCTAGGCCTTTCGGCCTCTCCCAATTAAGTCACGCCTTCTAAGCCCCGCCCCAAAGCTGGTGCGCTAGCGGCTTCCACCAGGCTACACCCTTTACGCCTCGCCCCTGTCAGGCCACACCCCCTTTCGCTACTTCAGGCCGATCTGGTCCGTGCTTTCTGGCAGGTTGGTCCTCGTCCCA
This sequence comes from Dinomys branickii, assembly GCA_004027595.1. Taxonomy (NCBI): domain Eukaryota; kingdom Metazoa; phylum Chordata; class Mammalia; order Rodentia; family Dinomyidae; genus Dinomys; species Dinomys branickii. The sequence goes on along the minus strand of PVLD010007716.1, from coordinate 42,152 downwards.
TTACAGTACCTGAGTTTATTCCCACTTTTTCCTGGAGCCCTGCGGCCGCACCCTTAACGGCTGACCTTTGCAGGCTGAGGCCCAGCCTCACCTAACTCCCGGCCTCAGTTTCCCCATTCGTCATATGGCGCTAAGTGTAGTCGTCTCCCTCTGTCCCCAGGTGGAACGGAGGCCGGCCATTCTGGAGTTCGCAGCCAGGAAGCACAGAGCCTGAGTCGGGGCTCAGAGCACCACAGGGACGAGGCTACTAGGAGGACTAGGTGCTAGGGTGCTTAGTCTTCGGGGCTGCTTGCCCCGGTCTAGGCTTAGGAAAGCGGTTATTAGTCTGGATGGGGGCCCTTTCGCTCAGGAATAGGGTGTCACGGAGGGAGGGAGGCGCGGAGACCTCATGGCCTCGAGGCTACAAAGTGAGCTCCAGGCCAGCCTGAACTGCATAGCAAGACCCTGTCTCAAAAAAAAAAAAAAGAAGAGAGAAGAAAGAAAGAAACTACCAAAACTCTGTGGTTTAAAACAGCACACATTTATTACCTTGCAGTGCTGGAAGACAAAAGTCCAAAGTGGGTGTCCCTGGGTGAAAGCCAGGGTTCCTTCTGAGGCTGCCAGGGAGAAGGAGTTCTCTCTGTCTCTCCACCTTTTCCAGGTGTCAGAAGCGACCTTCATTCCTCAGCCACATCGCTGACCTCTGCTTCCATCTCCTCACCTCTTGCTATGACTGTGACTCTCATCCTCCTTTGTGCCTCTTGGGAGTACTTGAATGACTTGAGCCCACCCAGAAATCAGGATGCTCCCCCACCTCAATATCTGTAATCCCATCAGCAAAGTTTGGGGAATTAGGAGGTGGACATCTGCTGCAATGTATATAATTATGTATCTCACTTATGATACAACATGCAATTGTGTAGGATACAATTTCTTACACGTGAATATATATATATAAATAATACACTGGTACTCCAGATGAACTCTCCCATGTACCCCAGAAAAGCAATCAACTTTACAATGACATGTAAAAAGTGTGACTGTAGAACTTTCCATCTGCAATGAGACACTTCAGAGCAAAAGGAGGTCCCATTAATAATTACACAAACCAGGCATGGTGGCTTATACCTGTAATCCCAGACACTTGGGAGGCTGAGGCAGGAGGGGCACAAGTTTAAGGCCAGTCTGAGCAACTCAGCAAGAACCTGTCTCAAAATTAAAAAAAAAAAAAAAGGTTCAGTGGTAGAACACTTGCCTAGCATGTGTAAGACCCTGGGTTCAATTCTCAGCACTGCAGAAAAAAAAAAGTCATGGGATGAGGGTGCTTGAATAGACTTGAACAGACCAAAGAAGCCAAGGCTTGTGGGTACACTCCACAGGGTTTGAGGATTAGAAAAGTGTCGGCCACCTTTGGGCCCCTGGCAGACAGGAGCTTGTAGGTTATTCCGGAACCTAGTGGGGACCCAAGGTTACCCCCGGTCCAGTACATGTGATGTCTGGCAGGGACCTGTGGATTACACTGGCGCGTGCACAAAGATTTCAGGGCCCCTTAACAAGCACCGAACACATAACGGTCTAAAGGAATAGATGGGATCTCAGGGAACTCTGGGGGTTTCTCTGTGTGCACAGGAGAATCTCACATCTCTGGCCCTGGCGCTGATGGGACACAGACCTCACCCAAGGAGACCTGGGTGGGTGAACTGGGGGGACGTGGACAAAGAGATGAGTCTGGGGCCAGTGATTCCAAAATCTTCTCTGCCTCTACCCCTCCAGTGTGCCCACATTTCCCCCAGCCCTCCACACGTGTGCCCTCTCCCCATCATACCCCACCTGCACTGAGCTGTGTGTCCCTTTCTGGGGCTCTCTCCTGCCATGGCAGGCTCTCCTCCATGTTTGCTCCCATTTCTGCCTGGCGCTCGCTGCCCCCTGCCTCCCTGTGCCCTGGCTCTGTGTCCCTCCAGCTCTGTCCACCCTGCCCTGCCCGTGCCTCTGGTGGGCAGCGTCTCCCGCGGCCTCCCCAGGCTCAGGCTACGCTTCTGCTGCCGTCTTCACCTCTGCCCATCTGTTGGCTCCAGCTCTCTCCGCATCCTGCCCTCCTCTCTCCCTCCCCCTGCACCCTCCTCCCGCTGCACCCTCTTCCCCATGCACCCCTCCATCGTCCCTCCCCTCCCCCCTCCCCCTGCACCCTCCATCCTCCACCCCGTCTCCCTCCCGCATTCCCCCACCGCTCCCAGCATCTTCCTACCATCTCCCCACCCCTCCAGTTCCTAGCGCCGCCCCTCCTGGGCCCGCTCCTGGCGCCCCCTCCCCCTGCACCTCCCCCTCGGAAAGGGTTAACTTTGGGGAAGGGCCCGGAGTCCCCGGATGGTGATGTCAGCGTGCCGGAGAGAAAGGACGAGGTGGCGGGGGGAGGCGGAGAGGAGGAGGAGGCGGAGGAGAGAGGGCGCGTGGGGGGGCGGGGGACCTCGGCCTGCAGCATCCGCGGCCCGCATCTCAGACCACCCCCCGCCGGGGGAGGCGCAGGAAGGGGGGGTCCGGCCAGGGACGTGCTGGGGAGGGGGGGCCGCGCAGCCCCCCCGGCCATGCTGACTCCCGGGGCCTGACCCCCCCCGGGACAGCCCCCCCTCCCCCAGCTCCGCGGCCCACCGCCGGGGGGGCCCAGCGCATCCCCCTGGGGACCCCGGGAGAGGTGGGGAGCAACCGGGGGGGCCGGGACGGGGCTGTCGCCGGCCCCCACCGGAGGAACGGGGCGCCTGGCCGCAGGGGGACCGGCCGGGGCGCCGGACGGGCCGCGACCAAGGGCACCATGTCGTCCGGGGCCAGGGAAAGCGGCGGGGGCTCCCCCGCCTACCACCTTCCGCACCCCCACGCGCACCCCCCGCAGCATGCCCAGTATGTTGGCCCCTACCGGCTGGAGAAGACGCTGGGCAAGGGACAGACAGGTGAGCGGGCGCGGGGGGCGGGGACGCGGGGTGACCGGCGGGGTCCCCGAAACCCAGGGTGGAGGCTGGGGGCGCTGGGCCCTGCGACCGGCGGCCAGGATCCGCAGCCTGGTCTGAGAAAAGGAGGGCGCGACGCCAGGGTGTGGGAGCTCGGCCACCCGAGGGTGCAGGTCGCCGGGTCGAGTCGGCTGGGGATGGGGAGGTGGCTGCAGCGCTGAGGGGAGGCTGCTGGCTGGGTGGAGGAGCGCCGGGGCCTGGGCTGCCGCGCTCTGGGCCGCAAGCGGGGCGGTGGGCAGGGGGCTGCAGGGTGGGCCACGGTCACCTCCGGCATGGAGCTCAGGACGGGGGACGGCTGCTTCCTCTGCGGATGCTGAGTGGGCTGCTGCCCACAGCTTCTTCCGGCCCAGGGCGCAGGTGGGTGGCGAGGAGACAGCCGCAGCTGAGGGCCAGGGTGTGAGGTCGGAGCCCCGGGTCCCGGTGTAAGAGCCGGAGGGGTTGCTGACCTGATTCCTGGCTGTAGGGAGGAAGGAAGAGCTCGGGTCCTGGACCCTGAGTGATGAAGGCGGCTGCGTACTAGGTGGCAGAACGGGGTCTGAGTCTTTGGAGACTGCGGTCCTGGAGCCCAGGCTCCTGAGAGTTTGGCTGGGGCTGAGTCTGCCTGGGAGTCTGCAGGCTTCCACCACAACTGCTGTTAAAGATTCAGAAGGCAGCTGAGGGGTGCGGGTTTGGGAGAGGGAATGGGGAGCCACTTGGGAGGGAAAATACGAGTGGATGTGTTTGGGCGCCCACTCCAAAGACAGAAAGGTAGAGAACTCAGGAAGTGACGGACTAATGGGCAGACTGGGCAGCAGAGGGAAGCAGAGCCTGACCAGGCCCAGGGGAGGGCAGAGGGTGCAGGGGCTGGGGGGAGGCTGGAACAGCTTGGAGGTGAACAGGGTTTGTGGACTGCTTGAGGCCACAGTCAGGAGGCCTGCAGGGCAGAGACGTGGAAAAGGCGGCTGAGGGGCCTTTCCCTGAAGGGGAGGGAGGGGCTCCAGGAGAGCACCCCACATGCATTTTCCATCTACTCCCCCAGGGCTGGTTAAACTTGGGGTCCACTGCATCACGGGGCAGAAAGTCGCCATCAAGATCGTGAACCGGGAGAAACTGTCCGAGTCGGTGCTGATGAAGGTGTGTGTGGCTGGGGCTCCTTCCTTTGGGCCAGCCCTGTGGCAAGGAGCTCGATGAACTAACTGTGCCTTCGTGCCCTCAGGTGGAGCGGGAGATCGCCATCCTGAAGCTCATTGAACACCCACACGTGCTCAAGCTCCACGACGTCTATGAGAACAAGAAATATTTGTAGGTATTTATAGACACCCAGCCCCCACATCCTTCCCCAGGTGACCAAGGTAGACCTGCACCCTGAGCTCCCCACAGTCACAGATGGAGTCCCAGGCCGCAGCGCTAACTCAGCCTCATGTTAGCAGCAGGACAGCCAGGCCGAGGTCATCCAGAGTGGGGAACCGAGGCTGAGCCTCCTGCTGACTTCCCAGCCCTGGATCATCTTTTTTTTTTTTCTGGATCATCTTAATGTGCTTCGGGGAACACTCCCTCCTGGGTGGTCTGGATACCTTCAGGCAGCGCCGATTTACCAACCCACGAGGACTGGCAGAGCCCAGAGTCTTCCCATTGGAAGACCCCGTCCTCCCCCGGATCACTCTGGGTGCAGTGTCCGGACACCCCAGCCCTGGGCCTCCTTAGAGTTCTGAGCCAGTATCTCAAAGTCAGTTAATCCCCAGGAAGGATGGGGGGGCACTGAGCTCCAGAGAATGGGTCTTTTGTCCAGCACCTGGTGGCCCAAAGGACAGCTATTCTGGGCCGCAGGAGAGGGGAGAGACCTCCTGTCCTCCACCCAGTCCCCAGGATGAAGACCTGCACAAAGGTCTGGGGGGCATCAGGGACAGGGACCTCCTGTCCACCCAGCCTCCAACAGTAGATGCCTCCCCAGACAGAAAGCTGCCTCAGTGCTAGGTGTTCATGGGAATTGTAGTTCTCAGGCTTCCCAAGGTGTGGAGGTGGGGAGGGGCCATCGTCTCAACAAGAATTCTCATTACTCCATCAGATTTGGGAGAATAGACTCCTGAGAGTTTGTGTTTCCCATGTTTCTTTGCCATCCAAGCGCTCAGGTTGAGCTTTTGTTTTCCAGGGGCTGATGGGAATTAGTGTAACGCTCCCAGAGCCCGATGGGATTTGGAGTCTTTAGGATCCAGGTGGCTGATGGGAGCTGAGACTCTAGGTCCCAAAAGGTTATGGGAGCTTAGTTGTTGTTTTGAGACAGGGTCTCACCATGTAGTTCAGATTGCCCTTGAACTCACTATGTAGTCCAGGCTGGCCTTGAATTTGCATCAATCCTCCTGCCTCAGCCTCCTTAATGCTGAGACTACAGGTGTACAACACCACATCCAGCAGAAGCTAGGAGTTTTTGCCCTCTCAGAGCTGAAGGGGTGTTGTCTCCCATCAGTGCACACTGCAGTTATTACTGCCCAGGAATGAATGAGAAGGTCAGGGATATAGCTCAGTGGCACAAGTGCCTACCTGGCAAGCGCAAGGCCCTGAGTTCAATCCCCAGTACCCCAAAAAGAAAAGAAAAAGAAAAAGAAGCTAACTCTAAAAAAGAATGAATGAGAATTTGGATTTCTCCATCTGTGGACTTGTGAGAATTAGAGCTTGCTTTCCAGGGGTATCAGAAGCAGGGTCTTCCAGTGCCTCTGGTCTCCGGGTGCCACTGGGGTTGCCTTATCTCCCTAAATATGAGGAGGCAAAGTGCTGATCACCCTGAGGTTGACACGGGAGCATCTGCTGCCCAGGGCTAAAGGATCTGAGTTTTGGCTTCATAGACAGTGGTGGAAATCAGAGTTGTCTTCTCCCAGAACCCACAGGAATCAGGGTGCTAGGCCTTGAGGGCTGAGGGCAGGGGGAGCCCACGCGCTCTGGTCCTCCACGTGCCCCTCCCAGCCCTCTGCCCCCTCGTGCCCTGCAGGTATCTGGTCCTGGAGCACGTCTCTGGGGGGGAGCTCTTTGACTACCTGGTGAAGAAGGGGAGGCTGACACCTAAAGAGGCCCGGAAGTTCTTCCGCCAGATCGTGTCCGCCCTGGACTTCTGCCACAGCTACTCCATCTGGTGAGGGGAAGTATGAGGGCTGGGCAGGAGGGTTTGCCCCGAAACTAATCTTTCTGCTTGATCTTAGTTCTTGAGTTAATGACTCAATCATGCAAATCACCCTTCTTAGTTTGTGTATTTGTGGGGGGCATAGAGATTGAACCCAGGGCCTTTGCACTGAGCTATATTACAAGTTGTCCTCCCAGGGGGCTGGGGATATAGCTCAGTGGAATAAGTGCCTGCTTGGCAAGCACAAGGTCCTGAGTTCACTCCCCGGTTCCACCAAAAAAAAAAAAAAAAAAAAAAATCACAAGTTGTCCTACCATTCTTTTTCAATTTTTTTTTTTTTTTGAGACAGGGTTTCACTATGCAGTTCAGGCTGGCCTTGAGCTCACTTTGTAGCTGAGGCTGGCCTCGAACTCCAAATGATCCTCTCGCCTTAGCCTCGCAAGTCTGGGATTGCAGGGGTTTAAAGTGACAGTTCAGCCTTTTTTTTTTTTTTAACATATTGTGCATCAGTGCTGTGACTTTTAGAACATTTTCATCACCTCATACCCCTTAAGCAGTCATTCCCCATTCCTCTTACCCCCCCACCCTGGCGGCCACTGATCTGCATGTGTCTGATGGCTTTAATATTCCGGGCGTTTCTTAGAAATAGAAGCCTATAGTGTATGCCATTTGTGTCTGGCTCACTCCACTTAGCAGACTGCTCTTCATGCGGTCCCCTGTTCTAGTGTGTGGCAATGCTTCCTTCCTTTTCATAGCTGGATAATATTCCACTGCGTGCATAGACCGCATTTTGCTTATTTATCTGTCTATTGGTGGATATTTTTGTGCCCCCTTCCTGGCTGTGTGGACATGGGAGTACTCATGAATAAGTAAGCTCTTGTGGCTACATTTTGTTGTATATTGCTTTTCATCCCCTCGAGTTTGCACCTGGGAGCATTGTTGCTGGGTTCTAGGGTAACTGCGTCAGGCTTTTGAAGGGGCTGCCAGACTGATTCCAAAGTGGCTTCAGCTTGTTCCTGGGAGCCATGTGTGAGGGTTCCAGTCCCCATGCTTCCTACCCAACACCCATCCTGCTACCCCTTGTGATGGTTGCGTTGTGTAGTCACTCCAGGGTGAGTTCCCCAGCCCGATCCTTGTTCCTACTCTAACACTCATCCCAGAGGGAGCCATGTGCACAGCAGTGTGCAGTTCCCTAGTGATTTCTGGCATGGGGCATCTGACTCTGTGCTTACTGGTCATTTGTATATCTCCCTTGGGAAAATGCATGTTCAGATTCTTTGCCCATTTTGTAGTTATTTTTAAACATTTTAATCAACCCAGCTGTGGTGGTGCATGCCTATAATCCCAGAACTTGGGAAGCTGAGGCAGGAGGATCACTGTGAGTTCAAGGCCAGTCTGAGCTACATAACAAGATTCTGTCTCAAAAAACCAACAAAAAAATCAACCTACTTACAGTTGATTTGTAACAATTGTTCAGTCTGAGAAGAGATGACTCCAGGAGAAGAGATGACTCCAGAAGTCACTCTTAGAGTCATTTATTCTTGGAACAAACCTTTTATCAATGTTTTTAACTACTTTCTCCCAGTGTGTGTTATATTTTTTACATTCTTACAACAATGTCTTGAAAAAGCAACATTTTTAAATTTTGGTGAACTCGAGTTGTGGTTTTTTTTTTGGGTTTTTTTTTCCTTTTGTACACTTCATGTGTTTTCTGCCCTCTTTAAAAATCTTCACCCGACACCAGGGTCCTGGAAGCCTCTGATACTAGAGTCTTTTTCCGGAAATTGCACGGAGGCAGGGTGTGTGGTGCGCTGGGGTCGGAGCTCATTTTTGCCGTGCGAGTGTGCACATGGAGACCTTATCTTCTCCTCATTGCTTTGGGTCTGCCGCTAAAACTAGGTATTTAACGGGGAGCATCTTTATGATTACCTGGGGTGTGAAACGTGTGCCATCATGGCTCAACCCTTTAGATGCGCACGCGGCTCCCTCTGAGGTGCGTGTTGGAGTCGGAACGGGGATCGGACAGGAGAACTCACTCTGGGGTGGATCTTGGCGTGGAAAAGCAGCGCCTTCAAATTTTCAACACCTCCCCCCATTGACAAGACCTTGTCATAACCCTGACCTTGACGCTTATGGCCTCTAGGGGGCGCTGGGGCGCTACGCAACATATTTAATGCTCTGTGTGACCCAGTTACTGACCACCCCAGTTACTCCTGCAGCCCCACCGCCCAGGCATTGGCCCTTAGGGTTTTTTTTTTTTTTGAGGGGGTGGGGGGTTGCTAAGGATAAAACCTACAGCCTTGCCTGTGCTCGGCAAGCCTTCTACTAGTGAGCTGCTTCCCCAACCTTTCCTTTTATTTTGGTGTTTTGTTTTCTTTTGGCTTTGGTTTGAGACAGGGTCTTGCTATGTAGTCCAGGCTGGCCTTGAACTCACAGTGATTCTCCTGCCTCAGCCTCCTGAATGCTGGAATTACTGGCATGTACTGCAAGCCCCAGACCCAACCTGACATTTAGATCTTGAGTTTGGCCCAGGAGGGGAGGTTTTTGGGGGAGACACCAGTAACAAGCTTGGGGTGGCAGTATTTTTTAATGATTCAGTATGGAAACATTTTTTTTGCTCGTATGGTTGACTACAGTTCAACTATGCAGGTCCACCAGAGTTTGTTTATCCATTCCCCAGGTGAGAGTCAGTGGGTTGTTTACAGTTTTGTGTACTTACAAAATATTCATACGTATTTACATGTGAAGAATGGCTGTGTGTGTGTGTGTGTGTGTGTGTGTGTGTGTGTGTGTGTGAGACAGAGAGAGAGGGAGAGACACATTCTCACTATGTAGCTCAGGCTGGCCTCAAACTGGTGGCAATCCCTCTGCCTCAGCCTCCTGAGTGCTGGGACTACAGGCATACCTCACCATGCCCAGCTGAAAACTGGTTGTATTTTGTAAAATCTTCTGTAAAATAAAGCAAGGAAAACCTAGGCATAGAGGTACATACCTGTAATCCCAGCACTCAGAACGCTGAGACAGGAAGATTGCTGCAAATTTGAGACCAGCCTGAATATAGTGAGACTCTGTATCAAAAAAACTTTTATATATACATTAGTATGTATGTAAATGGAAAATAATTTTGTGATTACATTTTTTCTATTTTTTATTAGTATATTCAATACATAATCGGTATGGAAACATTTTGATATTTTTAAAACTCAGTTCCACATTAGTCCTACAGAGCTCAAAAGATTCTACTTTAACCTGGTCAAGGTACTAACCTCTCAGCCCAGCACTCTGGGCGGCTGAGACAGGAGAATCATAAATTCAAGTCCAGCCTGGGCAACTTAGTGACTTAGTGAGACCTTGTCTTAAAAGATAAATAAAAGTGAAAAAGGACTGGAGCTGGGTGTGGTGGCACATGCCACCCACACTCAGGAGGCTGAGGCAGGAGGATCATTGCAATTTCAAGACCAGCCTGGGCTAGAAAGTTTGCCCAAGCCCAGCCTGAACTGCATAGCAAGTCCCTGTCTCAAAAAGAAAAAAAACCTGGACTAGCCAGCCTGAGAGACAGAATAAACAACTGCTGAACTAAAAAAAAAAAAAAAAAGACTGGAGATGTAGCTCAGTGCAAAAGCCCTAGGTTCAATCCCTAGTACTAAAAAGTTTTTTAAAACCACCTTATTTTTGTACCTACTCAAACATTTGTGGATAAGACAAAATAACTTAGTGTGTGGAATCCCCTACAAAACACCTCGGCTAGGTCTGCAGGACACAGAGGAGGGAGCTGGGGGTGGGCACGGGGCTTCCTTGGACTCCGGGGCATCTGTGATTGTCACAGACAGAGAGTCCAGCCCAGCTGGGTGGCTGAGGCTGACCCTGCCGGCCTGTCTCAGCCACAGGGACCTGAAGCCCGAGAACCTGCTGCTGGACGAGAAGAACAACATCCGAATTGCGGACTTTGGCATGGCGTCCCTGCAGGTGGGCGACAGCCTGCTGGAGACCAGCTGCGGGTGAGTGTGGCCGGGGCGGGGCGGGGCGGGGGCGCGGCTGCAGCTTACCGCTGTGTCTCCCTCAGGTCCCCCCACTATGCGTGTCCTGAGGTGATCAAGGTGAGTGGGCTGGGGAGCCGTGGGTGGACAGAGGCAGCTGGCCGCTGAGAAGACCTCGCCATGGTCCTTCTCCTTCCAGGGAGAAAAGTATGATGGCCGCCGAGCAGACATGTGGAGCTGCGGGGTCATCCTCTTTGCCCTGCTCGTGGTAGGTCCCCTGCCTTGGGGGTTGGGGAGCTCAGGACCGTAGGGAGCACCCTCACCTCTAGGGTCGGTTCTCCCAGCTGATTTGGTTTTTGAGACAGGTTCTTGCTATGTAGTTCAGGGTGGCCTTGAACTCACTATGTAGTCCAGGCTGGATCCTCCTGCCTCAGCCTCCCAGAGTGCTGGGATTATAGGCGTCCGCCACCATCCCTGGCTCAGCCTTGGCTCTCTTCACTGCTAGGCCAAGTGACCAGCACAAGGAGAAAGAGGCGTCCAGGTGGGCCCTGCCCTCTGGGGCTCAGAGCCTGTGGTGGGGTCAGTGCAGAACACCCCAACTTCAGCCTTCTGTAGTCACTGTGCAAAGGCTGGGTTCCAGTCCCCCTCACTGTGGGCCCGCAAGTCACCTTCCCAGGCCTCAGTTTCCTCATCTCCTGTGGGGCACTTTTTATAGTACCTACAGTTGTGGGGGTTGAGGGCAAATGTTGCATGCCATGCCCTTAGAAGAGCATCAGGAAGTGCTGATGCTTGAGACAGGTTCTTGCTATGTAAGAACCCAAGGCTTAAAAACCCATAGCAAGAACCCAAGGTCTGTGCACTGAGCAACTTAGCAAGACCTTGTCTGCAGCCCTAGCCCTTTTGTATGTTTTATCCCGAGAGAGGGTCTTGCTAAGTCACCCAGGCTGTGCTCGCGTTTTTGATCCTCCTGCCTCAGCCTACCTAAGTGCACCACCACACCCAGCTCCTTGTGTCCATCCGAGGAGAGGGAATGGACCCTAGGGCTCGGAGTCAAAGCCAGGCTTCCTGACTCCAAGAGCAGTATTTAGGGACGTGCTCTCCCCGGCTCCCTGCCACACACACGCCCTGCAGTCTGCGCTGGAGCCGCAGATTCCAGGTGGTTTGCACAGCCCAAGTGCTGTGGACTGTTGAATGCATACCAGCAGCACACACGTGCAGCCCTCCCCCTCAGGCCCTCCTGTACTAAGCCAACCTGCTCTGACTTGGGGCTGTGACACGGCAGTGCGACCCCCACCCGTTTCCAGAGAAGTGCTGCAACCTGCCAGGACCACACAGCCATCAGCAGTAGAGCGAGGGTGCAGGCATGGCCGGCACCGTGCCGTTCACTCTGGCACTTGTGCCCCTGCCACGGTGTCAGTGGCCACTGCCTATCTCTCAGACACCCTTGCCAGCCCTCTCCCCTCGCGCCCCGTTAACTCAGGGGACCTGGCACATCATGTCTGCCACACTCCTCCCTCCCCCATGGGTGTCCTAGGGCTGCTGCTGTAGGAAACAGCCACAGGGTGGGTGGGGACAAGCGTGTTCTCTCCCAGGGCTGGAGCCCTGTGGCCAGAGTCAGGCGTCGCCAGCTGGGCTCCCGTCCCTCTGCCTGGCTGCTGGTGGCTCCGACTTGCAGCTGCATGGCTGCAGGGACCGCATGCATTGTCACACAGCTCCCCTGCGCTGTGCTGTCCTCCTCTCTGAGAAGGACACAGCCTGGACCCAGGGCTCAGAGCGTTCGGGTCTCTGCTGTCTGCAGTCCGCCTGACGTCACCGCAGTGGGTGTGAGCCGGGGCGACTTGATCCCGGGGTGCCCTGGTTCCGGGGTGCCCACCTTTCTGTGGATGAGTGAGCGAGCTAGAATCAACCCCCCTTCTGTGCTAGTGCCAGGCAGCTGGGCAAACTGCTGGACTTCACTGGGTACGGTGGCACACGGCTGTATCCGCAGCACTCTGGGGGGCTGAAGCGAGAGGATCGAAAGTTCGAAGTCAGCCTGAACAACTTAGCAAGACTTTGTCTCCAAAACAAAAATAAAACAGATGGGGTGTAGCTCACAGCAAAGACCCCGGGTTCAAGCCACAGCATCACAGAGGGGGGTGGGGGAAACCGCTGGGCTCTCCTATGCCTCAGTTTCCCTGCCTCTAAAAGGGGACGCCACGGCGAGGGTGAGATGTGTACACGCGCGGCATCTCAACCCCAGCTGAGTCAGGGCCCGGGACTTCTTGCACAGGGGGCTCTGCCCTTTGATGACGACAACCTGCGCCAGCTGCTGGAAAAGGTGAAGCGAGGCGTCTTCCACATGCCGCACTTCATTCCTCCCGACTGCCAGAGCCTCCTGCGCGGGATGATCGAGGTGGAGCCCGAAAAGAGGCTCAGCGTGAGTTGGGACTGGCAGGGGCGCGGTGGGAGGTGAGGAAGGAGTCCAGGAGAGGGGTTTCACGTCCAGCCCTCAGACCTTGGAGTAACCAGGACCGCTGATGAGCAGCAGCCTCAGGTCCGCTAAAACCTGCTGCTCCAAACAGCGCGAGGGTGTACCGGGGAGGCCCAGGAGTGGAAGGGCGCATGCACAGACTGACATTTTCCCCCCACCCCCACCCCCGCGCCGAGGACGCGCTCTGAGACCCATGCCACCGCGCATGTGAGAAGCTTTGGTCTCTGTCCCGAGCAGTAGGGCTGCGGGTCGCTGCGCTCAGCCGCCACAAGGGGGAGACATACTAATTTATCCTGCCTTTGGGGGGAGCTGATGGCTAGGGATCTCCCAAAGGTGAGGCCACCCATCAACTTAAATTGCGAGCCTGTGATATGCATATAGCCTAATTTCTGCTTCTCTATGCCCGCCCCACAGCTGGAGCAAATTCAGAAACATCCTTGGTACCTGTGAGTAAGGGGCACTTGGACACTTGGGTCCCTGGGGGAGGAAGAGGTGAAAAGAAGCCAAGGGAAGAATCAGGGTTATGGCAAGACAATGGCCTAGGGGCTTGGCCTCTGTGTCCGTAGGAGGGGGCTGCACCTGGAGCCCCGAGACCCTGAGTCTGCATGCAGAAGGCTGGATCGAGGGTGCGGGATTCCTCATGATGTTTTTCCCCTCCAGAGGCGGGAAGCATGAGCCAGACCCCTGCCTAGAGCCAGCCCCCGGCCGCAGGGTAGCCATGCGAAGCCTGCCTTCCAACGGAGAGCTGGACCCCGACGTCCTGGAGAGCATGGCCTCGCTGGGCTGCTTCAGAGACCGTGAGCGGCTGCACCGAGAGCTGCGCAGCGAGGAGTAAGGTCCCCGACCCCGGGCCCAGGCCCTTGCCCCCATCGCCCCGCCCCTCCCCGCCCCGCGCGCAGTCCTCTGCGCCGCAGCTCCCGCAACGGCCGGCAGGGGGCGCCCCGCGCCATCGTAGACCGTTAACTCAAAACATGCCAGAGCCGGTCCCCTACCGGTACCCTGTACCTGTACTGGCGATTGGACCTGGGACCTTTACATTGAGCTGAATCCCCAGTTTTATTTATTTAGATACCGGAAATCGAACTCAGGACCTCGCGCTTGCTAGGCAGGCACTGCACCGCTGAGCTATATCCCCAGCCCCTAACTCTTTACTTTTAGTTTCTATTTTTAAATTTATTTTGTCTTTTTGAGACAAGGTCTCGTTGTGCAGTTCAGGCTGGCCTTGAGCTTACTTTGTAGCCCAAGCTGGCCTCGAACTTGCAGCGATCCTCCTGTCGCAGCCTCCCTAGTGCTGGGATTACAGGTGTGTGCCACCATACCCAACTTTATTTTTTATGTTTGGTGGTAATGGAGATTGAACTCAGGGCCTTTGTGCAGATACACACACCCCTTTATGTTATATTTTGAAACAGGGCCCCTCTAAGTTGCTAAATTTGCAGGTTGAGCTGAACTGGCCATCTTCCTGACCCACCCTCCCACCACACCCAATTCCTAACCCTGTTTAATTTATTTTGAGACAGAGTCTCACTAAGTTGTCCAGGCTGGATTCAAACTTGGAATCCTGTTTCAGCCTCCCAGAGTTACAGGCTTATGCCACCACATCCAAAGGATGCTGAGGCAGGCTTGGACAGTGCGTTCCTCATGAAGTACATAGGAGTACTTAGCAGGTCCCCACATGTGAGATGTCACTCAGTAGAAAGAAGCTGTGATATGTTCTGAACCACAGGAAACTAACCGTTGGGTAGCTAGAAAATGTCACCAAGGCAGAGCTACTGAATGGGCCCTGAACCCTGGAGAGGCTGGGAGCGGGTGAGACCTCAGGCCAGCCCTCGATTACCCAACCCCTGTTCCCATCTCAGAGAAAACCAAGAAAAGATGATTTATTACCTGCTTTTGGACCGGAAGGAGAGGTATCCCAGCTGTGAAGACCAGGACCTGCCTCCTCGGAACGATGTTGGTGAGAACCCTAGACCCAGGGTGCGGAGGAAGGAAGGTGTCAGCCCTGTCCACTGGCTTTAGAAGCTGGGGATTCATCAGACCCTGCCTTGCCCGGGCCTCAGTCTCCCCATCTGTGCAGTCTCTGAGGCAGTTGTATAGCACGGTGTGCAGCAGGGCAGATCATCCCCTGACTGGGTGGAACTCTCGGCCCTCAGACCCACCTCGGAAGCGGGTGGACTCCCCTATGCTGAGCCGGCACGGGAAGCGGCGGCCAGAGCGCAAATCCATGGAAGTCCTGAGCATCACGGACGCTGGGGGTGGTGGCTCACCGGTGCCCACCCGCCGGGCCTTGGAGATGGCGCAGCACAGCCAGAGGTGAGTGCCCCGACGCTCCAGGGGCATCCTTGGTGTCCAGGTGTGCTGGGAGCAGAGCATTCTAGTCCCCACCCACTCTCATGTGTGCTGTGTGTTTGGGGTGAGTCGATTCCCCTGTCTGGGCTCCAGGTCCTCATCTGGAAGACTTCTGAAGCCCTCCCCGCTAATTTTTTAACATCTCTCCTGGAAACAGATCCCGAAGCGTCAGTGGCGCCTCTACCGGCCTCTCCTCCAGCCCTCTAAGCAGCCCAAGGGTAAGGCCAGCTCCTCAGAGAATTAATAGGCCTGGGGGCTTGGGACGTGCTTCAGGGGTAGAGCGCTTGACCAGGTTTCATGAAGCCCCAGCTTCCATCCCCGGCACTGAAAACAAGCGCATTCTGGGCACAGGGCAGACAGCCTGCACCCTCAAACCTGGGCTAGAAGGGGACTGACTGTACTACAAGTTTCAGCATGCCTCGGGGCCGAGCCCCTGGGAGCATGCAAGGGCATCTAGTGCAGAGCCTCCTGGGAGTTGTAGTCCATGCTCACTGTCCTCCCCTCCACAGAGTCCGGTGTTTTCCTTCTCGCCGGAACCGGGGGCTGTAGATGAGGCCCGAGGCGGAGGCTCCCCGACGTCTAAAACGCAGACACTACCTTCTCGAGGCCCCAGAGGCGGGGGTGCCGGGGAGCAGCCCCCGCCCCCCAGCGCCCGCTCCACACCCCTGCCCGGACCCCCAGGCTCCCCGCGTTCCTCCGGAGGGACCCCCTTGCACTCGCCCCTGCACACGCCTCGGGCCAGCCCCACCGGGACCCCAGGGACGACGCCGCCCCCCAGCCCTGGCGGTGGCGTCGGGGGAGCCGCCTGGAGGAGTCGGCTCAACTCCATCCGCAACAGCTTCCTGGGCTCCCCTCGCTTCCACCGGCGCAAGATGCAGGGTACGGAGAATGGGGCTTGGGGCGCAAGGGCTTCAGAGTCCTGGCATGGGGAAAGCGCTCCATGTCTGGATCCCGGGCAGTCCCTGCGGGGCCTTCTGCTAGGAGATAGACTGGCTTCCCACACCCTCAGAGATAAAGCACAGAGCGAGTGTGGGCACAGCTGCAGGTGTCAGGGAGGGAGGTGAACCTCAGGCTCTGGAGAAGCCCACCCTAGGCCACGCCCCTGCTGCGCTGTCAGTCATCTCCCATTGGTCCATAATGTCCCAGGGGGCGTGGCCGAATCTGGCTGCTGTAGGGAGGTAAGCCACCTGCCATTGGGTTTACCAGCTGGGATGCAAGAGGAACTCACTAGGGTCAGGAACCTGGAGACCAGATGACTCCTGGCCTGTAGGATGATGGACAGGTGTTGATCGTGTTCTCTTCCCCCTCAACCCAGTCCCCACCGCGGAGGAGATGTCCAGTTTGACACCAGAGTCCTCTCCAGAGTGAGTGGCATAGGAAGGGAAGAGGGGGGAAGGGGAGTCACCCACGCCCTCCTGACCCACCGTGTCCCTCCCTCTCAGACTGGCCAAACGCTCCTGGTTTGGGAACTTCATCTCGCTGGACAAAGAAGAACAAATATTCCTCGTGCTCAAGGACAAACCGCTCAGCAGCATCAAAGCGGATATTGTCCACGCCTTCCTGTCGGTGAGAAGCCAGTGACCCCACAATTCTGGCCACAGTGGCCCAGGCCAGGCTTCCCCCTGTGGTTCACAGGCTGCGTGATTTTTTAGTCCCTGTTGGGGCTGGGAGGCAGAAAAGGGTTCTTCCGCAGTGGCTGGGGGTGGGGAAATAGGGTCCTCAGTGAGTTTCCCAGGTATAAGCAAAGCGTGGGTGAGTTGCCATTTCCCTGCCACCAGGTCAGAGATGGCAGAAGGTGCTGCTTTCCCCAGCAGGCTTTAGGGACTGCCTATAGCTGGCCTTGTGCTGCTGCTGTGCTGTAGGGCTGTACCAGGCCCTATGGCCTTAGATGGACCTAGAGGAGGGAGGAAGACAGGTGTCTCACGGTCCTGCAGCCTGGTGCTGTCGGTAGCTGTCGGAGTTCTGAAGTTATGTCCCACTAGTGCAGCCTCTCTTTTGATACCACGTCTTTGTTGTAAGGCAGGAGAAACTACAAGTCCCAGCATGCACCAGGGCCTCCCAAGGCCTTTTGTCGTGCTCCCTCCCAGTGGCTGATGAGATTTAGAGTTCCCTGGGCAGAGCCAGCTGTAGGGTGGTCATCTGCTCCACCCTAGAGTCCCTCACCAAACCCTGTGCCCCCGCCTTTCAGATCCCCAGCCTGAGTCACA
Organism: Dinomys branickii; assembly: GCA_004027595.1. Taxonomy (NCBI): domain Eukaryota; kingdom Metazoa; phylum Chordata; class Mammalia; order Rodentia; family Dinomyidae; genus Dinomys; species Dinomys branickii. The sequence goes on along the minus strand of PVLD010007716.1, from coordinate 25,080 downwards.
GCGTGCTGTCACAGACCAGCTTCAGGGCCGAGTACAAGGCCAGTGGTGGCCCCTCCGTCTTCCAGAAGCCCGTCCGCTTCCAGGTGGACATCAGCTCTTCTGAGGGCCCTGAGCCCTCCCCCCGCCGGGACAGTGGCAGTGGAGGTGGCATCTACTCCGTCACCTTTACTCTCATCTCTGGTGAGCGTGCCGACTCCACCGTGCCCCAGGCCAGTGACTGGGATGTCAGAGGCCCCAGATGGGTGGCCAGGCCAGGGAGATAGTATCCAGCTGGTGCCAGCTCTGTGAGCCCCCCCGCTCACACAGACCCCCACCTCCCTTCCATCCCCCATCTCCTATGGGTATTGGTCATATAAACAGAGTTATTCCAAGCAGCCTCTGAGGTATGGATAACCACCTACTTCACAAGAAAACAAAAACAGGGCGGGGGACGTAGCTCAGCGGCACAAGCTCCTGCCTAGCAAGTGTAAGGTCCTGAGTTTGACTCCCGGTACCAAATAAATACATAACTTGACCACAATCACACAGTAAACCACGGCAAAACTAGGGTCAACCTAGGCCTCTTACCCTCACAGGGCACAGCAGAGGTCCTCCTGCTTCTTTCATTTCACCTTAGATGAGAAGGGCAAAGACAAGCACAATGTGTCCTCAGATATCAGTTCCCTGCTCAGAACAGACATCACCAATCAATTGCAGCACTTCTTCCTGCTGAGCTCAGCAGCTGCCGTGGCAACTTTAACATCAGGCAGCCACAGCCAATCAATAGTTGGCATGAGATAAAAACCACAGGAATTCCTTGCTTCTGATTCTGTTTGGTTCCTGAGACCGACTAGTGGGGCTTTGAATAACAAAGGACACCTCTGGTTTTGGCGTCTATCACTGATCTTATGGTCACCATCAGGAGATGAGCTTGTTCTGCAGGTTTCTAAATCAGGCTGCAGTGAAACAGGTGTTCCTTCACTCAAACAAATTAGGGTTCTTTTTATTTTCCTCCTTAAAGACTTTTCTCTTGACGGGGGGGGGGGGGGGGGGGGGGGGGGGGGGGGGGGATAGTACAGGGGATTGAGCCCAGGGCCTTTGCATTGACTAACATCCCCAGCCCTTTATGTTTTATTTTTTGAGACAAGATCTCACCAAGTTGGGCTTGAACTTGTGCTTCTCCTGCCTCAGCCTCCCAGAGCATATCTTTCTCCATTTTACAATTTTTTTCTTTTAAATCTCTAGCTCTTCACAGCCTCAACTTGAAAGGAAAAGCAACAGCTTCTATGTAAATAGAAACTGACACCTATTATTAGTTTAAGTTGAAGGCTTCTGAGTTCCAGGTGTTTCTTTTTATTTTTTAAAGTTTTTTTTTGTACCAGGAATCAAACCCAGGACCTTGCTCTTGCCAGACGGGCACTGTGCTGCTGAGCTATATCCCTGGCCCTGTTCAGTTTCTTTGGTGTATGTGTGGTGCTGGGGATCCAAACCCAGGGCCTTGAGCATGTAAGGGAAGACCTCTACCACTGAGCCACATCCCCAGCCTATCCATCTTTTTTTTTTGAGACAGGGCCTCACTATGTAGTCCAGGCTGGCCTCGAACTCACAGCCTCACAACTCCTGCCTCAGCCTCCCGAGTGCTGGGGTTACAGGCATGCACCACCATGCCCAGCTAGGGTGTTTCCTAAATACCAATGGGGAGATGCATTTGTGAACCATGCACTGATGCCAGCTCCACCAGCACTGGGGAAACTGAGTCCCAGAGGAGCCGTCTTTCGCTTGGAGGAGAAGCCAGGCTCTGCAGGCTGAGGACCATCCCTTCCCCACCTGGCCATCATGTGTTTCTTGTCCACTACCCCCCAGGCCCCAGCCGTCGGTTCAAGCGTGTGGTGGAGACGATCCAGGCACAGCTGCTGAGCACACACGACCAGCCATCTGTGCAAGCGCTAGCAGGTGAGTGAGGCTGTGGGTCGTGGGCGGCGTCCAGGCCCTGAGAGGGGCTCCCCGTGGATCTGCAGACCGGACTCCAGAGATCTCTGTGAGGACATCTGCCACAGAGGCTCCGTGCCTCTGCTCTGTAGGGGGGATAAGCAGCCATCCCGGTCTGCCTGGATTCAAGACATTTGGTCTAAAACTGGGACAAATTGATAGCCCTCTTTGCAGGACTTAGATGTCCCTGGCACCGAAGAACTTGGGCTCCAGCTGGACCTGTTGCTAAGGCCAAATGTCCCTAGCAACCAAGGGACAAAGCAGAGACCAGGCCATGGCCACGTCTGTTGCTAAAGTATCTTAGTCCAGTCTGGCTACCATAAGGAAAGGACTGTGAACCGGATGGCTTACAAACCACAGAAATGCACTGCTCACTACCTGCAGGCTGAAGGTCCAAGGTCGAGGAGGCCCCGACATTCAGTTGGTTCAGAGCAGGTACCTTCTTGCTGGCCCCTGGCAGAAACACAGGCAGGGAGCTCACATACTTGGAATTGAACCCAGGACCTTCACTCAGAGCTACTTGTTTCACCTCAGCCCTTGTTTTATTTTTATTTTGACAGTCTCTAAATTGCCCAGGCTGAGCTTGAAACTGCAATCCTCCTATCTCAGCCTCCCAGAGTACTGAGATTAGAAGGGTGTGCCACCATAGGCAGTTATGAAGTCTCTTTCTCGTAAGGGCACCAGTTCCATTCACAAGGGCTCCACCCTTGTGAGTAATCACCACCCAAAGGTCCTCTTTCCTAACACCACAACCTTGGGGGCTAGGGTTTCAGCATATGGATTTTGGCGGAGCAACATCTGGCCCATAGCACAGCCTGAGACATGGCAACCTCTCCTGGAACAGGCCTGTAGGGTACACAGATCCCACGGGGTGCACTGTCTGCCCTGGGTTTTCTCCAGGGCCCCTCAGATGCTGCCTTCCTCCCTGTGAAAGGGTGCAGGCAGAGGGACCCAGGAGAGGAGCCGGCCTTGATCTTAGCTGGGAGAGCTTTCCCCGCTTCCCCCAGTTCTGGATGTTAAACCCAAGGCCTTTGCACTGAGCTACATTCCCTGCCCTTTTTTTTTTTTTTTAATTGATTTAGGGTATTGCTAATTTGCCCAGGCTGGGCTCCAACTTGGCCATTCTCCTGCCTCAGCCTCCCTAAGTGTTGGGGTTACAGGTGGGCACCACCATACCTGGCTGGAAAAGTTCTTCTGAGGCCTTATAGGACTGAAGTGGGTGTACCTAGATAACCCACAATAGCTTCCCTGGCTAAAATCGTTAATCCTAATCGCCACACAAGCTGTCTTCTTTCCCACAAGGGGGTGTTTTCACAGGTCCCTGGCTGAGTGACAGGAGAAAGCAAGAGAAAGCCGGGTGTGGTGATTACTCAAGCCTGTAATTCCAGCACTTGGGAGGCTGAGGCAGGAGGATCTCTATGAGTTCAAGGTCACCCTTGGGCTGGGGATATAGCCTAGCGGTACAGCACTTGCCTGGGAAGTGCAAGGTCCTGAGTTTGATTCCTGGTACCAAGAAATAAAGTCAAGGTCAGCCTAGCAAGACCCTGTCTCAAAAAATAACAAAAAGAAAAAGAAAAAAGCAAGGTAAAAGGTAACAACCACAGCCTGGAGGGAGCAGGGCAGACTGTCATGAGGAAAGCAGGTAGCTTACGAGCTGCCTTAACGGGATGGCAGAAGGACGCAGTAGCACCTTACGGGCAGGGGTCAAGGATACTGTGAAAGACCCTGTAACTCACAGGACACCCATCACCGTGAAGGGTCACCCAAGCCCTAAACATCAACAGCTCCCAGGCCAGACACCCTGTTTTCCCTTTTGGTTGTTAGGGGCAACCGAGGAACAAATTAGGTCCCCTGGACCCCATTGCCTCAGCAACCAGGGATCCCAAAATGTCCATCCTCAAAGACGCAGAACCAGCAGGCACCCCAGGAGCCTTAGACACCCGTCTCCTACAGAGAGCGTGGCCCACGCCTGTAACCCTGCACTCTGAGCCTGAGGTAGAAGGGTCTTGAGTTTGAGCCCAGTCTGAGCCAGGTGGAGAGACCCTAGGGTTGGGGATGTAGCTTGGGATGAAGGCCTTGGATTCAATGCCTCAATGCTGGAGGAAAAAAACAAGATGGGGCACCCGGCAGAGAGCTTTTCCAGTTGCCCTGGCAATAGGCCAGCACCCCTCCTACCCTGCAGTCAGCATCTCTTAGAGCAGCTGGGCCTGCATCTGCAGGGTTGCCCCAGAGCAGCCACTGCAGTCACTGACAGGATGTGGTCCCAGGGGGGGCAGTCAGGCCCACAGGAGGGTGCCTACTCAAGGAAGCCCGGCCAGGTGGGCTTGTGACCCCCCAGCAATGCACAGTGGGCTCCAGGCCCACTCCGCAGAGAAACTTAGCGGTGAATTTGAGGTCAGCAGCCCCCAGCTGGCCCCAGGAGTCCTCTGAAGTTGGGCCCAGTTCTCACCCAGACTAACTTGGCCCGGTTTCCAGTGCCAAAGTGTCCTGGGGTCTGATGCAGCTCCTTGCAGGAGAACCTGTCTGCAGGTGACCTATGCCCCCCCCCGACCCCTCTGGGGTGTGAGGTGCTTGGGTGCAAACCTTGACCACCCCAGGCTTCCCAGGCCCTCTGAGAAGCACCACAGCCCACACTAAACTCTGCCTTCTGTCCCGCACAGATGAGAAGAACGGGGTGCAGCCCCGGCCCGCCGGCACCCCACCCCGAAGCCTCCAGCCCCCACCCAGCCGCCCAGACCCTGAGCTGGGGGGCTCTCCCCGCCGAGGCCCCCCCAAGGACAAGAAGCTCCTGGCCACCAATGGGACCCCTCTGCCCTGACCCCAGGGGCCAGGGAAGGAGGGGGCCCCCTCCACCCCCTTCCCTGCCCCCCAACTGTGAATCTGTAAATAAGGCCCAAGGAGTACATCGGGAGGGGGGACCCAGAAACCAGCCTGCCCTGCAGGGCTGGGGCTCCAGGGCTGTGCCCAAGGGGGGAGGCGCGGGGGGACGGGGCAGGGAGCTATTTCTATTTTATTTATTGATTAATTTATTATTTTATTTATTGATCAGTCTCTCTGCGGGTGGGGTGGGGGAGGGACGGGAGCTGGTTGGGGTGGCTTAGCAGATCCGGACAGGGCCCTCTGTCCCTGTGTCGTCCCCAACTCCCCTCGCTGGGCCCCTCCTCCCTGACCCCCTTGACCTTCTGTACGGATTTGCTCTCCCGGAAGGAGTTCTGGTTTCGCGTGGTCCTGCCTGTGTCCATGTCTCTGATTCTGCCGGCGGCAACAACAAAAAATAATAAATAGCCTTGATCAGGGACGAAAGCTGGGCTAGGTTCTTGCTTCCTGGGCCCCCTCACTGCAGAGGCGGGGACAGGTGGACAAGGGGCATCGGCTCCGGGGTGGCTCCGAGTGTCCTCCAGGCTCCGGGACAGGAGTGATCTGCAGCCCCAGAGCTGCCTGGTGCTGGCGGAGACACACCTGGTGGTTCATCTTGGGGGCCCCCTGGGGGCTCTGGCCAGCTTCCTGCACCCCTGTCAGGGAGGCGGGAGCTGAGCGCCTGTGACAGCTGCAGCTGCGAGGGGGAGAGAGGGCCCGGCGAGGGCGTGGGGGAGGCTAGTGCGGGTGCGAGGCAGGGCCGAGGCCGCAAGCACAGGGTGCAGCCCTCCAGGTCCGCAAAGTCCACGGCGAAGAGTCCGAAGAGGGTGAAGAGCAGCATGGCCAAGGCCCACTCGCAGGCGGCAGAGGCTGAGCGCAGTGGCCAGTGGTGCAGGACAACCACTGGGTTTGGGGTCAAGGGCCATCTGCTTCCAGGAAGGGCCTGGGCTGGCTCAGTGCCCTGGGACAGGCTGGGCCAGCGTGTCTGGTGCCCGTGCTCAGCACCCACTTCTAACCCACAGACCTTCAATGGGTTCTGGCCCTGGTCTCCCCGGGGACCCGTGTCTCCTGTCGCCGGGGTTCTCCCTGGTATAGATGCCATTAGCAGTGCGACCCCCATATTGCAAGGTATGGTTTCCTTTTGTTTGTTTGAGACAAGGTCTGTGTGCTCCAAACTGGCCTTGAATTTGCTATGTAGTTCAGGCTGGCCTCAAACTCGGTGATCCTCCTGCCTCAGCCTCCTGAGTGCTGGGGACAGGCGTGCGCCAGGACTGCAGGCTCCAAAATGCTTCTTATCCAATCAACCTTTCCCAGTCCCCTGATGGCTCCAGCATTTCCCCACCCATCCCTCAGGACACCACTGCCATCACCTCGAGGCACAGTTCCTAAACATCCCCCATGCCCCCCAAATCTGTCCTTTCTGGGTGTCTGCTCATCCGAGGCAGCACCACCATCACCTGGTACTTTAAGAGTCCCATGCCCTCACCCTGCCCCACCTGCTGGCCACCTCTTGTCCTCATCCAACTCTGCTTCTCTGCATAGCCCTCCCCTAGCTGCCCAGACTTGCTCCTCCAAATCTTTCTCTGGGCTGACATGGCACACACCTGTGACCCCAGCACTGGGGAGGCCAGGGCAGAAAGATCCAGTTCAAGGCCAGCCTGGACTACAGAGAGACGATGCCTCAAAAATAAAACCAGAAGCCGGGTATGGTAGTGTACATCTCTAATCTCAACATGCAGGAGGCTGAGGCAGGAGGATGGCTGTGAGTTCCACACCAGCCTGGAATGCAGTGAGGTCTTGTCTCAAAAAGTAAAAACAGAAAAACCATTTTGTATCCCTGCAACGAAGGCATCCTCCAAGCTCTGTGACCTCAGGGCAAGCCAAAGCTGTTTCTGGGTCTCATGGGACAACTTATTTCTCAAACTCCCTGGAACATCCTCCCCAACTCTCCTCCAGCCCAGATGCAGCTCGTCCCTCCCAGGCCAGCTTAGACACTGTAACATTCATTCGAGGATTTCTGAGGTTCCTGTGTGCCAGCCAGTAAGGACAAGTGCCCTGGCCCTGGGGGGTCTTACAGTAAGGGACAGGCTGGAGCCCCCCTTTCCATCTCTGGAGACCTCACAGCTCCACACAGAAGCCTAGCTCTCTCCTGTCCTGGAGAACTGGACACCAGCTCTGGCTTCCCTTCCACACATACCTGCCCCCAGTGCCCCAGCCTGGTCCACAGCATCGCCTAGAATTCCAGCCCAAGCTTAGCCCACCCATCTGGCTCCCCGAAGCCAAGCTGGCTGTTAGCACTGCTGATTTGGAGGCTTCTCGGGGACCAGCTGCATCTCATCACCCACTGGCCAGCTGGAAGGGACAAGCCAGGTCCCTCAGGCTGGACTCGCTGGCAGCGAACAGGGCTGGTCCTGCCCCTTTGGTGGGACTTCCCTGGTTGTTGGGGAAATGAGATTGCCATCCCCATTCTGCCTGCAGCTGGGCCTTCCCAGTTCCTCTTGGCTTCCTGTGGCCTCTGCTTCTCTCTGCTCAAATGAGAGAAGCCACCAAGCCTGATCTAAAGAAGCAGTTTCTCCTCTCTCCTCTACCCGCCAGAGTTCGTCACTCTTTGGAACAAGGCAACTCCCTCTCACAGACGTGGAGACAGGCTAGAGAGGACGGAGTAGGCTGGAGGTGTCCCGCACTTGTGAAAGCACCCAAGCTCCAAGGGAGCTGGGCTGGAGCCTCTGTGGCACTGTGAACAGATACTGGACAGCTGGCTCCGGCCAGCAGCCTCTGCCAGTGGTCCTGGTGTAGATACTGCCAAGTTACCTCCGTGAAGGCCCAGAGCAGGCACCTGCACTCTGAACTCTGCACTCTGGTCTCTTCACAAGCCACCTACAGGCCACCACTAAGCCTACCGGACCCCAGCCAGGGCACCTGGATGAGTCCCTGCACAAAGCAAGCGTGGGGCAATGCCTGGACACTGCTGTGAATTGATCCTGGTTCAGCACACACTGGGCCAGGCCTCCGCTGAGCCCTTCCTGCGTACCATCCCGCTGACTCCTCACAGCCTGCCCTGGGTAAGGGGGAAATGAGAGCCATAATGTAAGAAACCAGGGGAAGCGCCCCCCACCTAATATGGGGGGATTTGGCCTCAGAGTCACCACTTGCCAAGAGGCAGCTGTGGGACGTCTACAGCAGCACCACACAGCAAGGGCGCAGGACACTGACCCCCAAGAGGAACCAGCCCAACCCCTGTACAGCTCCAGCAGGATACTGGCCACGATGAGGAGGCTGCACAGGCTGCACAGGCTCAGACGCAGTGGCCGGATCCAGGGTTCCCCGGGCTGGGGCAGGCTCTTCATCCGCCAGGACAGGAGGAGCTGCAGCCAGAAGTAGACATTGCCTGAGACAAAGGCAAAGAAGGCCCCCAACAGGTGCGTGAGCTTCTGGTTCTTTTGCTGAGAGAAAGGAGGAGAGTTGTGAGAAAACTCTAGCAAGGGAGAGCAAAGTAGCTGCTCAGCGAATGTGAGGAGAATAAACCTTGCAACTCAAAGTGGAAACAGAGGCTGCCCCCACAGGGATAAAAATTAGTTGTGTGTGTGTGTGTGTGTGTGTGTGTGTGTGTTTGAGATAGGGACTCTCTTTGCAGTTCAGGCTGGCTTTGAGCTCACTTTGTCTCGAACTTGCAACGATCCTCCTGCCTCAGCCTCCCGAGTGCTGGGATTACAGGTGTGCACCACCACACCCGGCTAAAACATTGGGTTTTGAAGGATAAAAATTGTTAAGGTATTCCAGTAGTATGTGATCTACAGTGCACAGTATATGTTAAAGCATTTAACTATTAAACGTTTCCCGGGGGGGTGATCACGGAAGCACTGTAGGAATGTCATGTGCTAGGGTGAGGGGCACAGGAATAAACGCAGGAGCCCACAGACTGCTATGCCAACAAGCTGGGAAGACCTCCGCCTGAGCACCTGGGGGTCACCCCCAGCTCTTATTTCTGCAAGAGAGCGGGGTGTCGGCCGTGTGACAATAAACTAAAATAGTGGAAGCAGTCAGACTCCTCTTATCCTTTGGTTCATTCCTTCCACACACACCTACAGGTTTCTAGGGTCCACGGAGCTGAGTCTGTCTCTGAGCAGCCCGGAGGAGCTGATGGAGGACTGGGATATGGCCAGGCGGCCTCCCTGGCCTCCCTAGAGTGCTGGTGGATAGGGTCTGAACGAACACATGCACAGCATAAAGACTGCTGCCCCCTGCAAGGGGAACACACACACACACACACACACACACACCCAGCGTGCCCCCCTTCAAGACCGGGGCATCACAGCGATTTCCTTATTAAGTGAGATTGGGGAAGGAGGCTGGGACAAAAGCCTCGCAGCCTCTTTGGGCTACACAACGTCCAATGGACAAAGGGCTTCTGGATGGACTCTCAGTCCCAGCAGCGGGCTTGGCTTCACTGCGGCTCCTAACTACGGAAGGACTACAAGTCCCAGGAGGCAGTGCGAACCCGGCCCACAGAGCAAGTGTGCTTGGGCCGCGGAGCATGCCGGGGATTGTAGTCCACTGTGTCCTGCCCACTGTGTCTCACCTGAAAGTTGCCTACTATGGAGGTCCCTAGAGCAGCGAGGAGCCCGAACCACAGGGTCAGCTGATTAAGCCGCTTTCCAACGCCCCAGTCCCGGAGCTGGTGATATCGCACAATGCAGATCCAGGCAGCTGGGAGGAGAGGAAAGTGGCAGACTGGAGCCAACTAGGTTCCCAGCAGGGGCTGGGGAAGGAGGAGGGCTGGGGGCTGGAGCCCTGGGTCTGAGGAAGGAGGCTTGGCCAGGAACCCTGACCAGGTCTGGGGCCTGGACTCCTGGTGTGAGCGAGGCCCCGTCTGGCTGGTTTGGGGTAGCAGGACTTGGAAAAGGATGGGCATGCTTACCCATAGCAGCCCCCATATTGAGAACCTGGCTGAAGATGAAGCTCTGAGGGGGGTAGGATCCACAGATACTGGGGAAGACAGAGGAGTTAGCAGTCATCCTGTGGCACCTCCACGCCAGAGCCCACCCCTTCCTCCTGGAGGCACCCACGTACCCCAGCTACCTGATGTAGGGGAACCCTACGGCGAGGTTCACAGTCCTGTTGGCCACAGCAATCCCAAAGCTAAGGTGGGAGGAACATAGGAGAGTGAGTGTGAGGTCTTCCAGGGCAGTTTGTCTTTCTGTTAAGCAAGCATACACTCCATTCTGCAAACAAAACCAATCTGGACTTCTGGCTCCCTCCTCCCTCGGACCCTGGCGTACATCCTACTTCTGACACTTACACGATCCACACGCCAGCGATAGCCCAGAGTGCCAGGAAGAGGGGCAGAAGGGTCAGGTAGCCCCACATGCTGTCCTGCGGGAAGCAGAGGGCCAGGCAGTCTCTGGGCCTGAAGGGAAGGAGCCAGTGCTCAGGTGTGAGGGATCTCAGCTTGACTCTGCCCCCCCCCCCCACACCCCTGCCCTGGCTTCAGCCAGAAGCAGTTTTGGGATTCTGACCGAGGCAGACCTGCCCTAGCTGGAGGCACTCTCCCTCTTCCCTAGTTCCTGCTAACTTGCAGTCCTGCCCGCCCTCCTACTCGGGCCAAGCCCATCACCTCCTGTCTCTACCTTCCCAGGGTCAGGCCTGGGTGTCAGCACACTGGAAGGTTTGCTGGGTGCGGCGATCTGGCTGGCAGGTGGCTGTCCCAGTGCTGCAGAGGCAAAGTCCATGCCACATGAAAGGTGATGGTGCTCCCCTCAGCCTTGGGTCTGACTGGCTACTTGCCAGGGACCTCACCCCAAGCCACCACTTCCTGTCTCCTGTGAACCCAGCAGGCAGCAGTTCAACTTCAGGGAGCCCCTAACTTCCTCTCTCCAGCTTCGTGCAGTCAGCATGCAAACTCCTAGTCTTTATCCTCCCCAGGACCCAGAAATCCGAGTCTCCAGTGCTCTGCATTTTCCAGACCCCCAGCCATCCCCTGTTCCTGGGGGTGGAACCCAGGACCTCCCCACTGAGCTACATCCCCAGGTCTTTTTCGTCTGTACTTTATTTTGAGACAGGGTCTTGCCAAGTTGCTCAGTCTGAATTCAAACTTAGTCCTCCTGCCTCAGCCTCCCAGAGGCTGGCCCCCTCCCTCCCTAGAGGCCAAGGCTCCTGAGGGCGCATAGTCCCTTCTGGAGTAACCCATTATTCAACCCTAGGTGTCCACACCCACTTACCTGCTTGGGACAAAGAGCTCAGGTCCCCAGGGGCCCCCCAGTTCCGTTCCTGCTTTAAGGGTGCAGTTTCCACTCCTGTGATGCCGGCGGTGGGGCCCACAGGCCAGCCTCCCTTGCTCTTGCTGTCCCTTGCCTTACTTTATCTGCCATGCCAGAGTTCCCTGGCAGACGTGTGCGCCTGGGAGGAAGCCTCGCGGATGTCATCAGTGTCGGAAATCTTTGTCCCCTTTCCCAGTCAGAGCCGCCTCTGGACTCTGCCTGCAACAAGGTGACGCCAGATGTGGCCCCTCAACGTCAGGGCAGGACTGGAAACCAAAGTAAACCCTTTTCTGCCTGAGTTACCCAGCTTGGTGGGGAACCCGGACTGGACCCATGACATAGCCCACGTTTGTTCCTTTCAAAAGCTGAGTGATAGTCCCCTGATCTCCATAGGGACCTGAGGGACTAAGGCCCTAAGTGCTGAGTAGTATCCAGAGTCCCTGTAGGGAGGACTTTGGGCTCCCAGGTCCCCAGAGAGAGCGAAGAGAAAGTAGGACATAAGTGAATGCCACAAATGTTTGTGACCCAGCAATAGATAGTGAAAAAAAAAAAAATCCAAATCCAAAGGTTTCCAATGCCATAAAGGACTTGCATGTTACCCTGAGGGTACTGGGGAGCCACAGAAGGTTCTTCAGCAGGGAAGAGGGAGAAGAGATCACAGTGGTGATGTGCAGAGAGAAAGGGGATAATGACCACAAACAGCCCTGTGGTCCCAGGCCCTGCCCATGCTCTCCATGGGTTCTCACTAATTCTCCCAGGTCCGAGGTGCTATGACCATCTTTAAAAGCAAGACTCCTCAAGGCAACAGAATCTCTGGCTTCATCACTCAGCTGTGTGTCCCTGAGGAAAAACAACTGGGATAATCCCATACTCCTCAGGTTCAAGAATTAAGGTGCTGGACGCGGTAGTGCATGCCAGTGGCAGGCTGAGGCAGGAGGCTTGTAACCTTGGAGTCCAGCTTGGGCGACATAACACTTTAGGGAGACCCCCATCTCAAAATAAAAAATACAAAAAGGGCTAAGGGTGTAGCGCACTGTGGAGGCTCTGGGTTCCATCCCATGTCAGAGAAAAAAAAAAAAAAAATCAGAACCAGAGGCAGCTGTTTCCAGGCTCGCCATTGGTGGGGACGAAGTGAAAGTAGAAGTGAAGCAGTCAGTGCTGTCACTGTGCAGCTGCTCCTGGGCCTTCAACTGGGGCCTCCATGCAGAGGCTGAGGGCCGGACTGAGCCACTGACTTTTGCTGAGTAGCGAAGCCCGCCGGAAGTCTGAGGCACGGAGCCCGGCCCTGGCCGCCCTGCGCCCCTCACTTCCCAGGTATTGGCTCCTTGGGTTTCTGCTCCACCCCCTGCAGTGCAGAGAGGGCTCCTTGCTCTAGGGGCAGGTTGATGTGAGTACCGTCCTCCGCTATCCCGTGACGCTTGCACACACCCAAACCGCACAGCTGTGAGCATGGTTAGCTGAGCATTGCTAGGCCCACTGCTGACAGACACCTTAGTACTTTGTTTTGTTTTTGATACTGGGTTTTCCTAAGTTGCCCAGACTGACCTGAAACTCTCCGTCCTCCTGCCTCAGCCTCCCAAGTAGCAGGGATTACAGCCACTGGGCTCAGCATCTGAGCCCTTCCTCTCCCGTCCAGGTACAAAAAGCCTTCTGTCTTGCTACCACTCAAGACTCCTGCCCTAAATCCCTGGGAAATCACACTCTGAGCAGTCCTGGGTCTGTCAGCCTCTTTCTTTGCTTTTGTTGTTGTTGTCGTTTTAGTTTTCTGAGAGAGGCTTTGAACTCAGTATGTAGCCCAAGCTGGCCTCAAACTCATGGCAATCCTCCTGCCTCAGCCTCCTGAGTGCTGGGATTATAGTCGTGGGCACCATGCCCAGCTTGTTTGGTTTTTTGAAACAAGACTTCACTGTGTCGTTCAGGCCAGCATTGAACTCACCACGTAGCTCAAGCTGGCCTGGAACTCATGGCGATGCTCCTGCCTCAGCCTCTTGAGTGCTAAGATTATAGGTGTGTGGTGCTATGTCTGGCATCTTTCTCTGGACTTACAGCACCTCTGTCTTGGGTGGCCCTGTTCTCAGACACCAGACTTTTCCAAAGCAGCTGCTTTGTAGAGATGGTAGCTGGAGCCCAGGAAAGGAGCTTGGTGGTGTGAGTGACGCGTTCCAGGAAGCAGACGGGGTTAGAAATGCAGGACTGAGATGCGTTAGGTGCATGTACCAATCCCCTACAGCGAACGCAATCATTTGTACTGCAAACACCATCAATAAAGGTCAAAAAGCTGCAAGAACTGTGAAGGGTGAGGGGGTGATGGGAGAAGAGGAGAAAATAATGCAGGATGGGGAGCTCTGCGGCCAGAAATACAGGATTTCCCACAGGCAAATGCTCAGTGGCAGCAGAAAGCAGGTGAGTGGCTTGAGGAGGGCGCAGGAGGGTGACTGCTGGAGAGGAAAGTGCTCTGGAGCTGGGAGAGAGATGGTTGTGCAAAGTCGGGAATGTGCTGGGCACCACAATCATCCACTTCGAGCTGGTTAGAGCAGCAAGTCTTGTAAAGCAAATCGACTTCAACAAAACAAGCTGGGTGTGGTGGTGTGGATCTGTCATTCCAGCACTCTGGGTGACAGGCAGAAAGATCTCAATTTCAAGTCTAGCCTGGGCAATTTAGTGCCTCAACCAGACCCTGTCTCAAAATTTTTTTTTTTGTTTGTTTGTTTGTTTTTGGCGGTACTGGGGATCGAACTCATGACCCTGCACTTGCTAGGCAGGTGCTTATTCCACTGAGCTATATCCCCAGCCCTCCTGTCTCAAAATTCAAAAGTAAAAGGGCTGGGGATATAGCTCAGAGTTGGGCCATTCCTGGGTTTCATCCCCCATACAATCAATGAATCAATCAGTCCGTGAATCAGTGGATGTTGCTCAGTGTAAGGGCCCTGGGTTCCATTGGGGGGGGGAGGAAATCAAAGCAAAATCAGCATTGTCCAAGCTTGTGTCACACTGGGAGGAGCAGCCCGACCCTGGCCAGGGGCTGTCTGATAAAAGGGAACTCAACCCAGAGGTCCAGTGGACTACACTGTCTGCCAAAAAAAAAAAAAAGACATGATCTGAGCCTTTGAGACACAAGTAAGTTTGCATGGGGTCACCAGGGCAGGAGCCCCTCAAATGGCCACAGTGTCTGAGGGGGAGGAGCCTAGAGGGACCGAAGCTGGCACACTTGCCAACATACACATACACACACACACATGCACCCGTGGTCCCCCATGCCAGGTTCTACTGTGGCTGGAAGACCTGCACCAGGGCCAGCACCTGGTATGGTTCATATTTTGCTTATTCATTTATCAGTTCGACAGGCATTTGGATTAGTCCAACTTTTTTTGCTGGTACTGGGGACTGAACCCAGGGTCTGTGCACTGAGCTATATAGGCAGACATGTTTTTATATTTTGATTTGAGATGGAGTGAGCCAGGCGTGGTGGTGCATGCCTGTAATCCCAGCACTCAGGAGGCTGAGGCAGGAGGATCGTTGTGAGTTCGAGACCAACCTAGGCTACAAAGTGAGCTCAAGGCCAGTCTGAACTACATAGCGAGGCCCTGTCTCAAAAAGAAAAAAAAAAAAAAGAGACTTGACTTGAGATGGAGTTGCTAAGTTACTCAGGCTGGCCTCAAACTTGTAACCCTCCTGCCTTAGCCTCCCCCAGTGCTAGGATTACAGTCGTGCAACCTGACGCCTGGCGGGGATCTTACTTCTTGTGTTATTATTTCACATCCAGCAGATCTTTGTCCGATGGCAGTGATGCGCCAGGCACTGGCCTTGAGCGTGAGACTCAGCTGCAAAGAAGAATAAGACCACCACCCTCCTGCCGCTCATGTCCAGCAGGGAGAACACACTAAATAAGCAGCCATGCCTTGCGGGGGAGCGGGCAGGAGCTGCTCCATGGTGGCCTCAGCGCTTGGGAGCTGCGCAGCCAGGAGGCCGCGCACAGCAGTGACACAGGAGAAATGTAACCTGCAGCCTGCTGCACATCAAATGGGCCAAGTGGGTGTTCCCCAAAATCAAAGAATGAATTCCTAGAGACAGTGGAGTTGGGCATAGGAAAGGTTTATTGAGAGACAGCAGAGGGCTCCGATGGGTGGCCGCCTTTGTCAGGGGTGATTTATATGCAAAGTCACAGTGTGGGTACAACATGGGTCAAACTGCCATCAACCTATCAGACTGCCAGGCATGATGGAGCATGCCTGTAATCCCAGCACTTAGGAGACTCAAGACAGGAGGATCCATTCGAGTTTGACACCAGCCTGGGCTACAAAGTGAGCTCAAGGCCAGCCTGAACTGCATAGCAAGACCCTGTCTCAAAAAGACAAAAAAAAAAAAAAACCCAAAAACAAAAACAAACAAAACCCTATAGGATTACAATATAGCTGCTTTGGATATTGACCCAACAGGGAGGCAGGTCTCATGGCCAGAACAATGGCATTTTGGGAAGGGATGGGTTGAAATGCTCCTGTCACCCACCTGGGTGACTGATGCCTATCTGAACTTCCTTGACCAGGGCGTACCAACTGCAGAATAATTCTAAGTTATTCCTTATCCTTAAGGAGGTGTGCAGGCCTAGCTGCTGCGTCTTCCTCTCTGTGCCTGGCCTTCCGATGCACCTCCAGCCAGCTCTGATGTGTTCTTATCTTCTGTCCTGTCACCCTTGAGGGCTCATCCCTGTCTGATTGCTATTAGTTTTGTGGTGGCAAAGAGACCTCATTTCACTTCTAAACTCCACTTTGGGACCCTTGAACTACAAATTCCCTCTTGTTCCCCAAATCATATGTGAAGCAGTTTCCATTTGTAAGCAGTTTCTACTTGTGATAAAATGCTGTTTCTGAAAAATGATGTCATGACCCATGACTATGACTATCGCCATGGGATAAACTCTGTACTCTGCCTTTCTGGAAATATGTTGCAATTTTCAGAAATTGGACCAACTGTGATATAAACCACTCTTTTCCCAGCTTCAGGGTCGATACTTCCAACTGGCAACAATTAGGGTATGGTCTGCATGCTAAGTAAAACTCTGCTTGTTCCCATCACTTGGTTTTTTGAGTGATTCTGGCTTCTCACTGTAACAGTTTCTATCTAACTTAGCTGGCTATAATACTCCCCCACAAGAGGTACCCCCTAGCTGCTGTGAGGGGGCAAAGAGCGAAGACCGCGCTGGGTACTGCGGGCTGGAAGGGGTTGTAGTCATGGTCCCAGTCCAAGATACTCCCTAAGGGGCTATCTAGAGGCCCCCAATAGAGGCCAGGTGTTCCCGCCTTAGGTAAGTGTACATACAGCTTTAAGTCTGAAGGGGCCAGGCCAAAGAGACAGTTAAGTATGCCTAGGCCACACAATAAGATCAACAAGACTATTACCAACAAACGTTTCCACCCAGAAGAGCCAGTAATAATGTCCCACAACAGATCAGGGAGCTTCAGGGTCTGATCTGACATGGCATTAATCTGTCATCTAATATCCTGAATAGCCATCAAGATGCTAGCAGATGCTGCGTGTGGTGGCGCACACCTGTAATTCCAGCACTTGGGAGGCTGAGGCAGGAGGATCGGTGGGAGTTCAAAGCCAGCCTGGGCTACAAAGTGAGACCCTGTCTCAAAAAAAAAAAATTCACATTGTACAATTATATAAGGTCCCTTGTGCTGCTGTTAGCATGTCTAAGGCCATCTCTGATTTTGGAGGACAGCTTGCCGCTTGTCTTATTAATTTGACTTTTTTTTCTTTTGGCACCAGGAATCAAACTCACCACCTTGCGCTTCTCAGGCAGGTGCTTTGCCACTAAGCTACATCTGCAGCCTCTTCGACTTCTTCATTTAGGAGAAGGATCACAGTCAAGGTGTCCTTTAAGGCCCAGTGAGTCCAGTTAGTCAAGCCCTCTATGTGGTGCGTGACACCCTTTAATCTCAGGGTAGGGACAAAGACAGCAGCCAAATGATCACACTCATGAAACACCCTCTCAGACCGTCACTGTCACGGATCAGGTAAGTTTGCAGGTTAACCGATGTTTGTGACCTTCCTGCCTTGTGACCATGCAAGTCCTAATGTGCATCTCCCTCTCCACCCAAGGGCTAGCCAGGGCCACAGATTGGCTCCACAGGTCCAGTAAGTGATGCCAGGGACTGCCCATCTAATCCCTGGACTCATAAACCAGGCCGTTGCCAACCAGCCCTGAGCCTGTAAAGTTATGATGCATATACATTGCTAGGGGGTGTCCACCCCAGGTATGTAGCAGAGTTAGGCCAATGAGAGTAAGAGTGACTTCGCTCTTCCCAACATAAAAGAAGTCTTTCTACTAAGGTGTTGATAGTGGGAGTTAGCCACATATAATCATCCCATACCTGAAAGTAGCCATCTTGGTATCTGTGACTGTTGGCTCTCATGATAGGATCCTTACTCTTACTTATTAGGTGTTCTACTAGAGTCTGTAGAGAGGCTTCAGTGGCATTCTTAGAAAAAAAAATCCAACTATGTTCAGAGGCACAAAGAGTGGAGGACACAGCCACTCAATTACCTTGTAGCGGTGGGCTAAACCATGAACCACTGAGCTTTCTCGTCTCTCACTAATGCAGTCTTACAGTGTGTTCCAGTCATCTCCTTGAAGCGGACACACCCACCAAGGGAGTCCTGAGGAACTGTTGTGGATTGACAACTGGTGGTCAGCTTACAACCCCTAGCTGCACTGAGTGAGCATGGTGCTGGGTGTGGGAGGCCTGCCTGGGGACTGCTGCCAGCAGCGTGAGGCAGAACGGGAGAAGAGAGGCTGTCGGGAGCTGGTAGAAGCTGTAAGGAGCTGTTGGTTCTCTCGGAGGAACTCGTCATGCCGGCTTTCCTGATGAACTTCGCTGTTTTCATCCTGTGAGGAGCTCGGGACCTCGCTGGCACTGAGAATAGCTTCGGTTCACTTTGGGGGAGCTCTGGTCCTCACTCTGAGCATCGCTTCCTGGCTCTGGAGGGGAAGAAGGTTCACAGCTCAGTCTCCTGAAGAAGCTTGTTGCATTGGCTTTCCTGATGGGAACTCAGGCATTCTGACCATCTGAGGAGCTCGGGACCTCAGTGTTGCTGAGAATGGCTGTGGTACCTTTCAGATGAGCTCTGGTTCTTACTTATCAATTCCTGGCTCCCTCAGCCTGCTAGCATAGATCCTTCATCCCACTGGCACAGACTTCCTAGATTCCACCACTGACCCTTGGACCTTCCCAGTGCAGATCCGTGAAACAGGCCTGCATGCGATATTGTTATGGGCTCTAGGCCTCCAGCTGGACTCATAGGAGGCATTGTTACAAGCTCTAGGTCTTCAGCTGGACTCATGTGGGACATTTCCATGGGATCCATGCCCTCAGCTATATTCCTTGGTCTTGGTGTGTGGACAGATTTCCTGCATTCTCTTGTGTATGATTCTCTGGGTAACTATTATAAATAATCTTATAAAAATTTGTCCTGTGTTATATTGTTCCCCTTGCAAAATACCTCCAAACCAACATACCCAGCAAGATATCTGTTGTAAGGATGCTGCATATTCTACACCCACACTAGAAAGGAACTGCACTATCCTTCAAGTGGTAAGAGAGTAATTTGTAAAAGGGCTCAGAGTAACATCTTACATTACTTATCCAGAGACTTGGTTTTCTTTCTGAACTGATGGAGACCAATATGAAGCAGCTGTCTGCAGGATTTAGTATTAACCAATGGACTTTTCTTGTTTACATGGGAGTTTGCCCAAGGCCTAAGCCCTTGTCTGGAGATGGGCAGTGGACTCATAGTAAGTGAACCTCTATGAGTCACTGGTGCCCACTGAGACCTGTATTGGTCTGTGAAGTTGAGACGCCTCAAAGGACAAAGGCCACAGCTGAGGATGTTTGGCTCCAACCCCAATTAACTAAGAGGAGACGGCAGCTGCAGGCATTTCACTTCTGCAGTGAAGGCCTTCCTGGAGATAACATAGTTCTCACAAATTAACATAGTGCATTACCTGGAGAAATCCTTACAGGGTTTCCCAAGTCTTGTCCGGGTTCCTACGTTTTCATCAGTATCACCCTCCTTTGTTTGAAAACCAAATCAATATGGGTCTTAACCCAGAGAATCTCTAGTTGTGTGAGAGGGTTTGAACCTCCTGGAGCCCTAAAATCATCTCTATTGTCTCATTTATTTAAGCCTTCACTGTCCACTTATTTGGGAGATTGTGGGCCTGATCAGCCCATAATAACTGAGGGTTATTAATGTGATACTGAAGAAGAATTTCACATCTTTCAAACCAACAGCCAACATCATACTAAATGGACAAAAATTAAAAGCTTTCTCTCTAAAATCAGGTGAAAGACAAGGATGTCCACTGTCTCCAGTGTTATTCAACACAGTCCTCGAAACTTTAGCCAGAGGAATTAGATGAGAGAAAGAAGTAAAAGGAATAACAATAGAAAAGGAAAAAGTTAAATTATTATTCGCAGATGACATAATCCTCTACATAGAAGACTCCAAAACTCCACTAAGAAACTGCTAGATTTAATAAGCAAATTCAGTAGTGTAGCTAGATACAAAGTCAACACTCAAAAATCAATAGCCTTCCTGTGTATAAAAACTCATTGAAGGGCTGGGGATATAGCTCAGTGGAATAAGCGCCTGCCTAGCAAGTGCAGGGTCCTGAGTTCAATCCCCAGTACCGCTAAAAAAAAAAAAAAAAAACTCATTGAGAGAGAAATTAGGGAAACAACACCCTTTACAATAACATCTAAAAAATGAAATACCTAGGAATTAATCTAACAAAGGATGTAAAAGACCTCTACATTGAAAAGTATAGTACTCTGAAAAAGGAGATTGAAGAGGATATCAGAAAATAGAAAGCTATCCCTTGCTCTTGAGTAGGAAGAACCAATACAGTGAAATTGACCATACTTCCAAAACTGTTATACAGGTTTAATGCAGTTCTGATCAAAATTCCAATAGCATGTCTCACAGAATCAGAGAATACAATCCTAAAATTCATTTGGAACCAGAAGAGACCTAGAATAGCAAAGGCACTTCTGGGCAACAAAGGCAAGGTAGGGGGCATCACAATTCTTGACTTGGAATTGTGCTATAAAGGTACTGTGATAAAAACAGTGTGGTACTGGCAAAAAAACAGACCCAAAAATCAGTGGAACAGATTAGAAGATGAAGAAACAACTCCAGACACACTCAGCCACCTCACCTTTGAAAAAGCTGTCAAGGGGCTGAGGATATAGCTCAGTGGAATAAGCGCTTGCCTAGCAAGCGCAGGGTCCTGAATTCGATCCCCAGTACCGCAAAAAAAAAAGAAAGAAAAGAAATAGCTGTCAAAAACATTCACTGGAAGGAAGATAGTCTCTTTAATAAATGGTGCTGGAAAAACTGGCACTGCATATGCCAAAGGTTAAAATTGGATCCATATCTCTCACCATGCACTAAACTAAATTCAAAAGTGAATCAAAGATCTAATATTAAAACAGAAACATTAAGTCTGCTGGAAGATAAAATAGGTAGAACTCTTGAAGACATTGGTGTAGGCAAAGACTTTATGAATAAAACCCAATCACATAGAAACTATCGCAAAGAATCAACAACTGGGATCTCATCTTATTAAGAAGCTTTTGGTTTTGCACTGTAAGAAAACCACCAACAGAAGGAAAATACAACCCACAATATGGGAAAAAAATCTTTGCAAGTGAAGGATTACTATCAAGAACATACATAGAGCTAAAAAATAAATCAGACATCCCAAATTCAAAGACCCAGTCCAAAAGTGGGTATCTGTGATGAATGCACACTTCTCAAGTGAAGAAATACAAACAGCAAATAAATATATGAAAAAATGTTCAACATCATTGGTCATTCAAGAGGTACAAATTAAAACAACATGGAGATTTCATCTCATTCTCATTTGGGAAAGAATGGCTATTATCAAGAAATCAAAAAAAAAATCAACCAATAACAAATGCTGGAGAGACTGAGGGAAAAAAGGAACCCTTCTTCACAGTTGCTGGGAGTGTAGACTGGGCTACAAAGCAAGCTCAAGGCCAGCCTGAACTTCGCAGTGCGACCCTGTCTCAAAAAGACATAAATAAATTCTAAAAAGTACAATAAATATTGTAAAATGGGAAGAGGCTTCAAAAGAACAGAGAATGCTGGGCATGGTGGCACACGCCTGTAATCCCAGCACTCAGGAGGCTGAGGCAGAAGAATGTTGTGAGTTTGAGACCAGCCTGGGCTACAAAGTGAGCTCAAGGCCAGCCTGAACTGCATAGGGAAACCCTGTCTCAAAAAGACAAAAAAAAGGTTTGTGCTAATATTGTTTGGACAATTAAATGCTGATATCTTATATTCTAAGTAACCAATTTAAATGTAAAAATACACAATATATCAACCATTGTTACTATTGCCTATACCATTGTTGGGTGGGAGAAAAGGTTTTCAGTTTTTTTCTCTTTAAAAACTAAAAAAAAAGGGGGGGTTTTGAATATAGTTCAGTGGCACAGCACCTTGCTTGGCAAGTGCAAGGTCCTGAGTTTGATTCCTGGTACCCCCCCCAAATTAATTAATTTTTAAAAATTTAAAAATAAAATTAAAAAAAGAATTTCAAGTCTTCTATGGGCTCACAGGAGTATTCCAAGGATGGTTGCTTGCAAACTCAATGACAGTCTCTGGTTCCCAGGGTTTGAGTCAGCTGTAGTGTATCCAAGAGCCCAGGCCCGCTACCTTGACAGCCCATGGTGTTGACAAGATCACAGTGTATGGTCCTTCCCAAGTCGGTCCTAGGGAAGCAGGCGGTGAGGGGAAGGACTTTACCAGTACCAAGTCTCCGGGGTGGAATATGGGATTTTGCTTCTCTTTAGGCTGAGCTTCTGGTAACTGTTGAAGAGTCTGCTGGAATTTAGCCAGTGAGGGCACATCTTTTCACAAGCATCTGTTGCCCTATCAGAGAGAAAATCTTTAGTAAGAAAAGGCTGTCCATAAAGCATTTCAAAAGGACTGAAGCCTAGGATTTGGGATGTATTTCTTACACTGGTAAAGGCTAAAGGTAGTAAACTGGGGCCACTGCAGATGGGCTTCCCAGGCCATTGTGCAAAGATGTCTTTCATGGGCCTCATTTTCTGTACTTGTCCCAAAGACTGAGGCCTCCAAGCACAACAAAGGTGGTGGAGAGTGCCTGGTGCCTGAGAGACAGCCCGTGTGACTGTGAAAGAGGGCTCATTGTCGCTCTGTGAGCTCTGAGGAAATCCAAATTTGGGGGTGATTTCTGAGACCAAAACCATTACCACCTCCTGTGCTTTTCCTGTTCGGCAATGGAAGGCCTCAATCCAATTAATAAAAATACCTACTCAGACCAATAGACATTGGAGCCCCTTACTCTTCGGCATATGGGTAAAATCGCACTGCCAATCTTCTCCAGGATATTTACCATGTCTCTGCGCACCTGGAGGGGCCATGTTTGCTTAAGAAGATTGTTCTTTTGGCAGAGCTCACATATACCATCTGGTGAACTGTCCAAGAGACTCCCTGTCCTTTGGATGACTTTGGTGAGTCTTGTCTCTCCCCTAGTGAAAGTTTTGATGTAAAACTTTACAACTTTCCATTGGCTAGCATCAGGAAGGAACAGTTTGCCATCACCTGACTGTACCCATGCTGATAAGAGGAACTGACACAGCCCGTTGGATTTCTGACCAAGAATATTTGTGCCAAGTAGCTTGCCTGGCAAGTGCAAGGTCCTGAGTTCGATCCCCGGTACCAAAAAAAAAAAAAGAAAAATTTGTGCCAAGTATGACAAAGGGAACCTGCCCTTTCCGGGGGAGGCCTGAAGAGGGAGCCCGCGAGCAGTTTATTTTGCCGCTGTGTCAGCCAGTTGATTACCTGGAGACATTTCATCAATTCTGTTTCAGTGTCCTCTACAGTGAATTACTTCACTTTGGAAGGCATATAGACAGGTGATAGAAATTCTATCTCCTTATGATACTTTATGGGAGATCCACTGGCTATTAGATGACTTTTCTCTTTCCATGTGGCTGTGTGGGCATGCAGCACTAGAAAAGCATGCTTTGAATCAGTATAAAAATTGACTTTCTGTCCTTCACTGGGTTGTAAAGCCTTGGTCAGAGCTAGGAGTTCTGCTGGTTGGGCACCAGTCCCAGGTGCAAGTGAGGAACTTTCTGGTGTCTGATGTGGAGTCACCACTGCACACCCTTCCTTTCTTGTCCTATTTTCCACAAAGGAGCTGCCATCAGGGAATAGGGTCAAGCAGGGTCAGGAAGCGGGATGACTAACAAGTCCTCTCCGGGTGCGTACGTGTGGAGAACGACCTGCTTGCACTCTTGTCTTTCAGTCTCAATTTCATTTTCTAGTAGAAAGGTAGCAGGGTTTAAGGAGGAACGTGTCTTTCTTTGAATGGCTGGTCCTTCTAGGAGTAGAACCTGGTATTTAAGAAGTCAGTTGTCTTAGAGCCGTAGGCTCCCTTTGGAAGAAAGAAGTCCTGTCGTGTTGTGAGGGGTGTATACTGTGAGGTCTTTGCCTAAGGTCAGCTTGGATGCCTCTGGTACCAGGAGAGCCAAGGCAGCCATAGTCTAAGGCCCACAGGCCATTCCTTTGCCAGTGTGTCTAATTCATGACTCACACACCCTACCAGCTGTTGGGCAGCTTCTCAATCTTGTGGTCTGCACAAGGACTCCCAAAGCCATGCCCTTCCCCACATTTCATCAACATATAGATTAAAACAGTGTCCTGTCAGCAGGCTCAATGCCAGGCATTCAGAAGTGCTTAAGGTTCTGGAAGGCAGTCTGAGAACTGGGTTCCTAGGTTAAAATATGAATATCTGTCTTCTAGGCTTCCTTCATAAGCTGATAGAGGGGTAACATGATTTCATCATACCTAGCTATTCAGAGGTGACAAAAGCTTATAATTCCTAGGAGTCCTCTTAGCTGTTTTAGGGTCTTGGGCTGCTGGAAGGAATGTATTGTTTTAATTCTTCCTTCAGCCTTTGGTTTTTCTCAGATATGGTAAGGTCCAAATATTTTGCCTCAAAACTGAAAAGTTAGGCCTTAGACCCAGAAACTCTGTAATCTCTGTCTGCTAGAAAGTTCAGCAGGTTGAATGCTCTGGCTGAGGTTTCTCCTGAGGAGCACAAAGCAGTACGTCATCTGCATATTGCAGGACTGTAACTAGGGAAAACTCAAAACAGGCCCTGTCATGGGAAAGCACTTGTGCAGAAAGATGAGGCTGGTCTCTGATTCCTTGAGGGAGCAAAGTTCAAATCAGTCAGTAGGCTGAGTCATGATGATTTTCAAAGACGGAGAATGGAGTGGGATACAAAAGAAGGCATCTTTTAAGTCCAACACTGAAAACCAACTGGCATCTCCTGGCATCTGAGAAAGGAGCCTGCATGGGTCAGGAACCCCCAGGGGATTGGCAATACAACCTCATTTAGCCATGAGTCCTGCACAGACCTGCACTCCCCGCTGGGATTTTGGACTCCCAAGATTGCAGTGTCAAAAGGGCTGCTGCAAGAGGTAAGCAGACCTTGTTCCCTACAGTGGCTGATTGTTGGCAATAGTCTCTCATTAACTTCAGGCCTTAGAGGGCACTATCTGAAGAGAGGACAAACAGTGGGGTCTTCAGGGTATATCTGCACGGGGAGCTCTTTCTGCTCTCCTAATTTTACCTTCAGTTGCCTGCACTTAAGATTTCTTTCCATCTCCATGAGAGGGAGGCAGCGTACCAGATGTGGGTACATGTGGGCTGGGGATATAGCTCAGTGGAATAAGCACTTGCCTAGCAAGCGCAGGGTCCTGAGTTCGATCCCCAGTACCGAAAAAAACAAAACAAAAAAACTGATGGGAGTTGCTTGTATCTACAACAACCAACCTGTTTTAGGGGCTGGGGATATAGCTCAGTGGAATAAGTGCTTGCCTGGCAAGCACAAGGTCCTGAGTTCGATCCCTAGTACCGCAAAAAAAAAAAAAAA
>PVLD010007715.1:60383-89569 GCA_004027595.1 Dinomys branickii | reverse complement strand
CTCAAGATTGTGTAAGTTTAACTTGGGTAACTGGGTGATGGATGATAATGTAAACAAGTCATTGTTCTTTGAATGATATAAGGAACTTCCAATAAAGTCACATTATGCAGGCTAATGTGCTGTTCTGGCTCTGCATCCCCTGTGTCCCGGAGTGTTTGAGACCCTTACCCAGGGCCCCCGTCGCACTAGACGACGACAAGCCTGCATACAATATAAGGGTGAGAAAGAGGCTTATTCTCTGCCACTCCTCCCCTTTTGCTCTTGTTGCTTGTGCTGTCTTCCACGGCCATTAACTGTTGCCATGTGCCACCCTGCCTTGGAGTCAACTGATTATGACTGAAACCTCCACAAACTGAACTAAATAAACCTTTCCTTCCTTAACTTTGAGTGTGGGGTATTTTTTCTCAGTAATGACAGAAAGGCAACCAAGACATCGGTCTACAATGGCTCAGTTCTAGATGTAAGGGACTACGTTTCTCAATGAACATTTAGGTACCAGGATAAGTAAACAACAAAGTATATAGAGTTAAAAACTTCCAATATTCCTTCATACTGGATTCACTGGATTTCCCTGAATAGTGCTGTATTTAACTCACAGCATCTGAGATACTATCATTCATGAAAATAGGATCTGATTACTTTTCCTGTTCCTTTACTTTACCTTGAGATGCTAGAAATCAGAAATTAGAAAATAAAATTAAACCAACCTTAAATCCATACACAATGTGCCATACCCAAGGATAATTTAAATATATTCCATCATATCATTCAAACAGCAAGTTAACCTTGTACTGAAGGATGAGGAGTGGGGAAGTGGACAAGAACAATGCTACACTTTTTTGAAGCCTCTGTGATTACCTCCATATGTAAACATAATCGTTTTGCCACTATTTGTTCAGAATGATGAAAAGTTAAGAAACATTGCCTTAGAAACAGCTGAGAACAGCAGCTTATGAATCATTTTATGGGTTTTCCGTTCTTAGTATTTGTGAAGTATTAAATTATCCATTCACTCACGTAACTGTCTCAGAGAAGGTATTTTTCTTCTGAAAGCACTCTTTTCTTATATTGGATTATTGTCTCAAAGCTAATTAAAACATGAAGACTGTTTCACAAACACTTTTCTAGTATACTAACTTGGTTGCCTATTTCTAATATTGACTAACCGTAATAGACTAGAGTTTATATCATTTGTTCCTTTTGGAACTATAGAAACAGACTCCAAAGACCTTTCCCAATACAAACTGCCCTTTTCTTTTTCATTGTCTCTGTAGGCACACAATATATATATATACACAAGTATGTGTGTATATATTTATTCTAAATGTGATTTCTCATTTTGGTTAATAAAATTATTTTTTCCTTTGGCTAAATGAGAACTTTCTGAATTTAAATGTGTCAAATACACAGCAATCTTTTTAAATTTTATTTTATCGAAAAAAGATAAAATTTCATAACAAAATAGAATAGCAATAGATAATACATTGCATATAATACAAGGCATATAATACATTGCAATGATGCATTATCTTTAAAGTATTCAGAGTATATGAGCATTAAAATTTTCTCCAATTGACATTAGCAAAAAAACTTCATTTTGAATGAACTATGAGACACTAATAGTGTAACTGACTTACTTTTTTTTTTCCCCCTTCTGTCTTTTGCTCTCTTCCCCATCCTGGTTACCACTTCCCATAAAACAATTTCTTCTCATCTCATAATATCTATTGCACTTTTTGACCTTAATCACTCTTTCAGTTTCTCACAGCAGGGAGACAATATGATGTTTACACATATGAATCTTATTTATTTCACTCATGAGTATGGTCTCTAGTTGCATCCATTTACCTGTAAAAGTCTCAAGTTTATCCTTCTTTATGGCTGGATAATACTCCATTATTTTAAAAAGCCATCTTTTTATCCATTTCTTGGTTGAGGGGCATTTGGGTTGTTTACGATTTAGCTATTACAGATTATGCTGCTAAGAACATGGATGCACATACATTGCTGTAGTATGATGTTCTTAATTCTTCTACAAAGACACCCAGGAGGGGAATAGCTGGGTCAAATGGGACTTCTAATCCTAACTTTTTGAGGAATCTCCATACTGATTTCCACAGTAGTTTCACCAGTTTACATTTGCACGAGCAAGGCAGCAGTGTTCCTTTTCTCGCACAGCCCTGCCAGCATTTGTTATTGGTTGATTTCTTGATGATAGCCATTCTTTCTGGGAGGAGATGGAATCTCAGTGTTTTAATTTGTATCTCCTGAATGCTCAATGATGTTGAACACTTTTTCATATATTTATTTGCCATTTGTATTTCTTCATCTGTGAAGTGCATATTCATCTCAAATGCCCATTTTTAGGTTGGGTCTTTGAATTTAGGGGGGTCTGACATTTTAAAACTGTATGTTATAGGTATATGTCCCTTGTCTGAGGGAAAACTGGCTAAAATTTTTCCCACTCTGTGGGTTGTCTTTTCCCTCTGTTGGTGGTTTCTTTTGATGTGCACAAATGTTTCAATGAGATGAGACCCCAGTTGTTGATCCTTTAGAGTATTTCCTGTGCAGTCTGGCTTTTGTTCATGAACTCTTGCTTACCCCTATGTCTTCAAGCTTTCTAATTACTTTCTCTTCCAATAAATTTAGTGTTTCTGTTTTAACATTTAGATCTTTGATTCATTTTGACTTTAGTGTATGGTGATAAACATGGGTCTAGTTTTAGCCTTTGGCATGTGGAAGGCCAGTTTTTCTAGCACCATTTATTAAAGAGGCTATCTTTCCTCCTGTGAACATGCTTGGCCCCTTTGTCAAAGATAAAGTAGCTGAGTGTGTTTGTAGTTGTGTCTGCATCTTCTAATCTGTTCCATTGATCTTCAGGTCTGTTTTGTTTTGTTTTGTTTTGTTTTGTTTTGTTTTTTGCCAGTACTATGGTGACTTTATCACAGTAGCTTTGTACTATAATCTCAAGGCAGGGATTATGATGCCTCCTGCTTTGCCTTTGTTGCCCAGGATTGCTTTTGCTATTCTAGGTCTCCTCTGGTTCCAAATCAATTTTAGGAATATTTTCTCTAGTTCTATGAGGTATGCTACAGGTATTTTAATCAGGATTGCATTCAATCTGTATAACGGTTTTGGGACTATGGCTCTTTTGACAATGTTGTTTCTTCCTATCCATGAGCGAGGGATATCTTTCCATTTTGATACTTTCTTTAACCTCCTTTTTTAGAGTACTGTAATTTTCAATGCATAGATCTGTTACTTCCTTTGTTAGATTGGTTCCTAGGTATTTTATTTATTTATTTTTGTTTGTTAAGGGTATGGTTTCCCTAATTTCTCTGTCAGTGAATCTGTTAATTTTATACAGGAATATTTTTGATTTTTGAGTACTGACTTTGTATCCAGTTATGCTACTGAACTTGGTTATTAAACCTAGATGTCTTTTGGTGGCATTTCAGGGTCTTCTATGTAGAGTATCATGGCATCTTGCAAATTATAATTTAACTTCTTCCTTTACTATCTTTATTCCTTTTTTCTTTCTTTCTCTTGTCTCATTGTTCTCACCAATGTTTCCAGAACTATATTAAATAGAAGTGGTGATGGTGGACATCCTTGTCTTGGTCTTGATTTTAGAGAAAGCTTTCAGTTTTTGTCAGTTTGGGTTTTTTTGTTGTTTTTTTGCAGGGATCATCCATCTTGTTTTTTGTTATTTTTTGTTTTGTCCTTTTGAGATAGGGTTTCCCTATGCAGGCTGGCCTTGAACTCACTTCATAGCCAAGGCTGGCCTCAAACTCATAGCAATCCTCCTGCCTCAGCCTCCTGAGTGCTGGGATTACAGGTGTGAGCCACCATGCCCAACACTTTTTGTCCATTTAATATAATGTTGGCTGTTGATTTGTCATAGATAGCTTTTGTGTATCAGGTAAAATTGAGATAAAGACCATCTACTAAAATTTTCTGTAGTTATTTTCATGAACGGTGATGGACTTCTTTAAAAGCTACTCTGTATCTATTGAGATGATGATGATTTTTGTCTTTGGGTCTACAAGTATGGTGTCCATTTATTGATTTGAATATGTTGAGCCATCCCTGCATCCCTGGGATGAATCCTATTTGATCATAGGGTATAATTTTCTTCATGATTTGCTACATTCTGTTTGCCAGTATCTTCTTGTGGATTTCTGCATCATGTTCATTAGGAAGACTGGCCTGTAGTTTTCCTTTTTTGGTTGGATCTTTCTCTGGTTTTGGTATCAGTGTAATACTTCCAGGAAAGATTTTGGAAGTACTGCTTCTCTTTCAATTTCAATAGAGTTTCAGCATTATAGATATTAAATCTTCCCTACAGAATTCAGCCACGCATCCATTAGGGCCTAGACTTTTCATTCTTGGTAGGTTTTTAATTACATTTTCAATGTCATTGACTGGTATCAGATTACTTATCATATTTATATCTTCTTGATTCAAACTATTATCTCTTCTGGGAGTTTTCCCCTTACAAGAATGTAGTGACCTTCTTTGTCTTTTGATGAGGCTTGGCTTGAAGTTGACATTTTCTGCAAATAGAGTAGCTATGCCTGCTTTTTTCTGGGTTCCTGTGGCATGATATATTTGTTTATGACTTTCAGTCTATGAGTTTCTTGAGTTAAATGTTTTTTTCAATGCAGCATATTGTTGGATCTTTCTTGATCCATTCTGCCAGTCTCTTTTGGTGAATTGAGATCATTTACATTGATAATTGTATCAGATATGTACTGCCCCATCTTATTCATAGTTTTCTTGTTGGTTCCTTGTCTCTCCCCTCTAACTGCTTGCCCTACCTGGTAGTTTCTTTATATTGGTGTTCTTGTGATTGTTTTTTCCTTTTTCTAATATACACTTCAGAGTATTCTGAAGAGCTTGTTTGTTGTCATGAATTTCCCCAGGTGTTTTTGTCATGGAGGTATCTTATTTCTCCATCAATTTTGAAAGATAATTTTGTGGGGTGCATCAATCTAGGCTCGTGGTTGTTTTCTTTTAGGGCCTGAAATACCTTACTGCAAGCTGTCCTTGATTTGAGGGTTTGTGCTGAGAAGTCTGCTGTGATTCTGATGGGTTCTCCTTTATAGGTGATCATGGCATCTTGCAAATGATAATTTAACTTCTTCCTTTACTATCTTTATTCCTTTTCTTTCTCTTGTCTTATAGGTGTTTCTTTTCTCTATTTTTAATAACCTGTTTTTGTGCTAAATTTCTGAAATCTTGATTACCATATTCCTTGGTGTACATTTATTTTGTTCTAGGCTGTTTGCAGTTCTGTATGCTTCATTTTCCGTATGTCAAATTTTTTCCAGGTTTGGGGATTTTTCTGCCTTTATTTCTATGAAGAGATTTTTTTTTAATGGCATTTGCCCTGTCTGCAGCTTTCTCATTGACCCCAATTTTATGTTGTTCTTTGATCTTGCAGATGTTGGATTAACTTTACATGGTCTCTTGCTATTTTTAAGATCTTTCTTTTTTCATGGTCATTAGCTACAATCCTATCTTCTGGATCCGATTCTTGCCTTCATTTAATCTGCTGCATATACTTTCAATGGAGGTTTTAATCTCTTGGATTTCTGTTTGGATAGGTTTCATGGATTCCATTTCTTTCCCATGTTGGGCATTTAGTTTCCAACATTTTCTTAAGGTCTTCTGTTTTTTTCTCTACTCTTGTATCTTTCATTTTGACCATTTCTTTTCGTACCTGTGAGATTTTTTTTCTATAGCCTTTTCCATTTTTTTTTTTTTTCACTTCTGCTATCATTACAGAAAGTCCCATTGCTTGACTTCCAGTTTCCTCTCCCTCTACTCTGGGCTTGTCCTGGGTGGGGTGGGAGACTGGAGTTGTATTTTCCTTCTGTATCTTGTCATTTTTTCTAATTTTTATTTTGTTTCCTTTATTGCTGTTTGCCAATTTCTTATGATAGATAGCTTTATCACTAATATCAAGGCTTCCCTAGGAGATATCTGTTCTTCAGGGATGTCTTCTAGATACAGATGGTTTTTTATGTCTATCTACAGGACCTACCTTCCCTATTGGTTGAGGATCAAAAGTTGCTATTTGGTTCAGAATCCCCTTTGGTACTAGACTATGGTGATGATTATGACCCAGTACATTCAGTGTAAGAGAGAAAAACTGGTTATAACACGTGTTATGGTTTCTGTTTGCATGTTCCCCCAAATCTTCATGCAGTCAAAGGGCAGGCTTCTAGCATTTGCGATTGACCCATGATTGAGTGCTGGGATTATGGGTGTTAGTGCTATACCGGCCCTGGGGCAGGTAATTTGCATACAATGTAAGGGAGGAAAAGAGGCTGCTTGCTGCCATTCCTCCCTTTGCACTTGTTTTTGCTGTGTTCTACCACCATGAATGCTGCCATGTGCCACTCTGCCTTTGGAACCAGCCCAGTATGGACTAAAACTACCACAAACTGTAAGCTAAATAAACCTTTCCTTCCTTAATTTTGGGCAACAGATATTTTGTCCCAGCAACAAGAAAAAAGTAACTAAGACAATATGTATATAACATTCAAGCTAAAGCATTTCAGCTAGCATCAAGTACTGCTGAACTGACATACTGTGGTAACTACCAACCTGATACCTTTGACCATAGATCAAATTCTACAGTTGTGAAATAAAATCCAACATATATCATCAACTAGGGCACAGTGACTTTCCCCTTAGTGGAGTGATTTTATCCTGTTGCAGAGGTGAATGGTGTCAAGAGGGGAAGAGGACAAGATAGATCAATGAGGTCAAATAGAGTAGAAACCTGGGTGGCAAAGGATGTTCACTCAAGGTTTGGGAAGCTGGAGGACACAGGAGAGAAAGGATGAAGGAGAAAATGGAGTTTTGAAGTGAATCAGGAAGAAATGAGATAGTTTTCTCACTTGAAGATATAACTTCAAGAAGTAGTTGAAGAATACACGTAGAAGAAAACAAAAAGGTAGTAAGTCTAACTAATGAAAAAAGAGCGTAACAACAAAAAATACTGAAACCAAACCAAAACAAAGATAATCACAAAAAAAAAACCAACCAGACAGAAAAAGAATAAGCAATCAGACAAATTAAAGAAGCTCCTCTTGTGTTCACAGATCTATGATAGTGTCCAAGTCAGTTCTCAGAAATGTGCTGTGTACTCCAGCCAGGTTCACCATAGGGTTTGTGCTGGGTACAGAGCTGATGTGGGGGCTGGGACTGGTCTGCTGTTAAGAGTTCTCCAGAGCTTTTTATATGAAATGATGGCCCCACCTGCTTCTATTCCATATGTCCATGCACCAAAGCACCAGGTTGGTTCACCTAATTTACCAATTGCTAGCTCCTCAAGGTTCCTTCAGCCTATTCCACAGTGTCATTTTTTACCTGGGGTTGCGTGTGCACCTCAGCCAGGGCCTGGCCTTGATCTTGCTGGTCCTACCCTCTGCCAGCATGTGCATCCACACATGAGCCTGGCCTTGTCTATCTGGTCCCTTGGTTCACCCGCAAGTTTGATTTCTCACCGTTGTTTTGGACTTCTCTGGGCTGCTAGATCCTGCCTGTAGTGTACACTGTGTGCTGGACAACATGGTCCAATTCCCCACCTGTGGTGTGCACAGAACACTTGGCTGGTTGGCTTGGTCCAGTTCCACACTGACTTATCTTATAAACCACTCTTGACTTTAAAATTGATGGTAGAAGACCTCAATTATTTATAAAACATTAATTCACTGAATTTCAATGTACATGTAAAAGCACAGTCTTGACTTCATTAAATACAGATAGGGTGTTTAAGCATAGAAATACATGGGAGAAAATCTCAAGAAATGTATCTGCAACAGCTTATCTCTTAGTATGCTATGCTCAAATTATTTCATTGTACTTTACATATTTAATACAAAGATTAGATGAGGATATTATTATTTCCTTCTATCTTTTTAATTTAGAATACACACTGCTCCCAAAGAAATTGTCAGCTGCAATAAAATGGACAGAGACTCCAGGAAAAGTTAAACTAAGTACACATGGTCCCTTCTCCCATGGTAAACAACCCAGTAAGTTATTTCTCCAGCCTTTCTTATAAACTAAAACAGGCACTGTCTTTCAATGTTTATTAAATATACACGTAAGCCAGCTTAAGTCAGGCTTCTCAATAGTAGCCTTACCATATTTCACTATAAGAAGACACGTCAGCCTAACATTCAAGACTACACTGACCCTACAGACACACCTTCTTGGATTGTCCTCACAAATCCAGTAGTACAGCATGACAGGATCAACTCTATCAAGCAGTTTATTCCCTTTTCCTTGGGATTATTCACTCAGGTTTTCCATAGTTCTTTTTGCAAAAGGTGTGGATATTGCCCCTAAACTCCCCAAACTAGATTTTTAAATGTCACACCTGTGATGACTACAAACATACCAGTTTGGGCCTCTTAACCTTATATTTTTATTTCAAAGAGATTTGCAGTTTTCTCATTATTGTATGTATAGTATGCTTTATTGTATTAATCACCTATTACTGACTCAGTCCACATCACCTTAAAATACTGCACAATAAAAGAAGCTCCATGACTATGGTGGGATTTGTTTTTTGCTTCTCTGACCTACAACAGATTCTAGGATATAAAAGACATTGAATACCTAATTACTGAACAAATATGTTAGGGATCCACTACATTTAAGTGTTCACAGTATATGAAACACTATTAAGCAAATACTACTAAGAACTTAATGTTTGTGTACTGTTCACATTTTTGCAAGCATTCTCATTTATTCCTCCTAATGATCCTATGAGATACATATTATTTTCACTTGTCACTTTTATATGAAAACTGGAGGTCAAAGTTGACAGAGAGACACAGAGAGAGACAGAGAGAGAGAGAGAGAGACAGGCACAGGATAGAGGAAGGAAAGAAGGAACAGAAGAAGGGATGGAATGAGAGGGCAGATGAGAAGGGAAGGAAAAAGGAAGGAAGGGAAAGGGAAAAGGGAAAGCAAAAGGAAAAGCAAGGAGAAAAGGAAAAGTGAAGGAAAGGAAAAGAAAAGAAAAAAGGAAAAGGAGAGACAGAGAGAGAGAATGAAATAAAGAAAATGCTATGTACTGGGGGCTTAGTGGCCAACTGAGGACCTTTTAGAAAATGACTTTCTTCTTTGCTCAGCCATGCCTACTACCATGAGGTTCTCCATCACCACAGACCTACAACAATGGAGCCAACCAACCACAGACTGAAACCATGAACCAAAATAAAAATTTCCTATGTTATTCTCAAGTACTTTGTCACAGCAACACCAAGCTGACTAAATATACCCCTTTTACTCCAATGACCTCTATTATTTTATTGCACAAGATGGCAAATGGGAATACTTTGGATGTCACATGAAATTTAAAACTTATCTTAGTTATTTCTTTATTGCTGTCATAATACCTGATGCCACTTCTTAAAGGAGAGACTTATTCTGGTTCACATTTCAGTCCACACTCAGTTGACTCCAAAGAAGAAACAGCATCAGAGGGCATGCAAGAGGAAAAGCTGCTCACCTCACAGCAGGTAGGAAGAGAGAAGGAAGAGGGAGCTAGGGAGGAAGACACCCCTCTAGACCAAGGCCCTGTCACCCACCTCTTCCAACCAGGCCCCACCTAATAGCACATTTCCCAGTAATTCCACCAAAGAGTATAGCACACCCATAATCCAATCACCTCCCTAAATCCCCACCCATGATCACATGAGGCTTGGGGGGAGGTGGATCTAGATATAAACCATAACACATCCAAAGGTATCTTTGAGTTTTATCAATCTTTTTCAATAGAATCCATGGCCCATTTGAATTAAAAGTCTATTAAACATGCAGATTATTGAGCTCTTACAAAATTATTTATCTATCATTCAGAAGGAGGGCTATCAGGGAGTCTTTAAAACAGGTAGCACCATATACACACAAAAGCTCAAGGTCTCCTAGACTTAGTTCTTGTAAATATTGTGTTTCACATGGTACGTTCTTATTTTAAAATCTTGCCAAGGAACTGTTATGAACTCCACTCTGCACAATAACTTATGTTTTCCCAGGTCTTTACTACAGTTTTAAATCTATTCCTATGGGTACGTTCAAACACAATTTCACAGTAAGTCTTCAATGATCATCCTCTTCTTAAATGCCTTAGCACTTGATCTTTAACTGTTAGGCACTATACCATATAAAACTGTTACCCACAAGAATATAAGCTCCTCTTGGACAGCAAGAACTGTACCTGATAGATCTTAGGATGCTACCATTAATGCTATTAAGCAAATATTTATTATCAGTAAAGGACAATGAATTGTTTCCACTGAATTAGTAGAAACAAATCAGAAGATAAATGGACCGATGGAAACTAAGTGGCTTAGGTACTATCACTTTCTGTGAAGAAAGACATGAATAGTATGTGGCAGAGGCAACAGCAGGCACTCCATGT
The DNA here is from genome assembly GCA_004027595.1 of Dinomys branickii. Classification (NCBI taxonomy): domain Eukaryota; kingdom Metazoa; phylum Chordata; class Mammalia; order Rodentia; family Dinomyidae; genus Dinomys; species Dinomys branickii. The sequence continues at coordinate 79,119 of PVLD010007715.1, read as the reverse complement.
TCTCTGAGTAGAAAAATACTGAAATTTAAATACAAGTTACTCTCCACAATATGTGTTTCATTATAGTATAAATTTCCTATTTCTGCCATATTTAAAAGACTATACTAAACACACATCCACCTTGAGATTTTTGCTATGGAGAGAGCAGTGATAAGAAACTATCACACTCTACATTCAATTTAGTATTCTTTAATTTACTATTCAGTATAAAATTCACTAATATGTCAGTATACTTTTGATCGTTATTACCTTAGTGCTATTAATATCAGAAATAACAATATCTGAATAACTTAATAGAATTTCATTTAATAAGTATATTTAAAGTTCATCTCTTCCAAAAACAGCATTTAGTTACATTCAAATTGCATTAATTCTACCAACAAACCCATCATTTATATACAGGGCTAAATATTAGAAAACATTAAAATTAAACAAGTCTTAATTTTAAAAAGTCCTTCCAAATCTTGAACACTGTAAACTACTAAATGTATACTTTTTTTGAAAGTATACATTATCAAGAAAATACAAGTTACTCTAATAAGAAAAAAATGTAATACATACAATGGAACATATTTCACATAATTCACATTAACTGAATTTACAGGTATATCTCAAAAGTATTTTTAAAAGCTAAATGCAGGCAAAATTCACAGCTGACATTCTAAATTAACATACCAATATACATTGTTTTCTCAGAAAAAGTAGAGGGTTCTGAAGATTTTATGTTGACCCATAATTTTTCATGCTTTTATTCTCAAATGGAGAACAAGAGAACATAAGAATTTTCTTTTTGGTCTTTAAACTGGATTCAGTTCTTTTAATAATAATGACTCAAATGTATAATGACAAATATATCAAACCTGTTCAATATTTAGAGCTCAGTAAGCAAGATATTTCATTCATTTTTCCCTGTACTTCTATTTTCCCTTTAAAAAGTCTCTAGGAAAACTTTATAAACAGTGTCAAGCCAAATAACCCTGAGAAGGCCAAGTAGTATATAACTTGACATTAGTACAGGTTTGCAAAGAAAGAAAAAATTATCCCCTATTTATTAAATCATAAATGTAAAAAAGGATAAATCATACCTGAGGACATAAGTCAAGAAAAAGCAATGAAAAATAAATGGAAGAAGAAATTTGGAACTGTGGCCTTTTTTGCAATTTAGTTTCACGAACACATAGCAACCAAGCTATCAATAACTTTTGAGCATTATTTAAAACTTGTATGAATTTGTTTTTAACTTTTATCTAAATCAAGTTTCTGTAACCAAAACAAAAAGGTCATAATTACTGTGCTCATATAAGAGATGTGTGAAGTTTGCTAAATGCGTGGAAAAAAAGGATGTATGGTATATACATCAAATGAAAAAAGCAGGATGAGGAATAAAACTAAGAACTTGACCTGATCAAAGGCAGGGAAAAATTCTGCCTTTTTCTCAGATTTTACTGCATTTTATAATCACACCAAAAGAATACCTCTCATTTTATCTTTAATGTATTTCAGATTAAAAATGATAAAATGAATAGACCTTAACACACCCTATTTTTTAAAGGGCTATTTTTAGAATTTGGTTCATTGGTTATATTTGTTTGTCAATATTTCTTAAAGAGTTGACTCTTCTAAAATGCTTCTTGGATATACTGATACATTCAGGCCTTTCCTGCATTACAGTTGTCAGTAAGAGTTGTAAGCCGAGATATAGCTCAGCAGCACAAGGCCCTGTCTGGTACACACAAGGTCCTGAGTTCAATTCAGGATACCAAAAAAAAAAGTGGTAAATCAGGGTTTTAAGGAAATGTTTAACTTCAAATTAAGTTTGTTTAAAATATATTGCAGCTATGTCAAATAATGAACTATTACTATTTTATTCCTTATAAACATATTAACAAACATTACATAGGCATCCCCTATGATCACTATAAAGATTTAAATGATCCTTTTATATGTGAATATGGTGATGACTCTAATGTAACATTCTAAACTAGAAAAGGCCATTCAGTGATATAAAACCCTGTTTCAATTTTTGGAAGTCAGTGCATTCAATAGTTATAACAGGCATGATTTCTTCCACAGCTGGGTTCTAGAAGAGGAAAAAGAAAAAAAAGATAAATAATATGAAAGTCATCTTAATGATAATAAATACTGCCATTACTCAAAGTCAAGTAAGGTACAACCTGAGCATCAATCAGTTGTGGACTTTTCTCCCAACGGAAGGTGTTCCCATAACTGGAGCAACTGTTCACCAACCTGAGGTTCTAGTTCCTGGATAAAAGTCAAAAGAAACATAAAAGAACTGGATTAAAATTTTATCTAATCAGCAAAATCAATACTGATAAAAATGTTTTAAAAATCGCTTTACATTTTATTTTTACCAGAACATATTAAAATTATATGGTACACACTGTTCTAATTCTTTGGTAAATTTAGGGTGAAAAAATTTCTGACTTTCTGAATAAGACTGTAGTTAATGTGCAAATATCTTAACTTTTATTACAAATGGCAACAGATTTTCATGCTGTCCTAAATTTTTGTCTATCTGGAAATGGATTTTGTATTAAATGAGAATAGCAAAAGCACTTAACTTGAATTTCCAAAGGTTTACTGTAAAACTTACTATATTACATGTTTTATGGTTTTTTTCACCAAGACTATCTTAAGTGACAACACATGCTAATCTTAGAAATTATTTAAATTTATTTCTAATCATTATTATAAAATAAAAATATTACTGTACAAATGGAAAGAATTCCATCTTATAGTTTTCCTGTGGCATAATACCTCTGATGAGTACTTAAAAAGGACCTGAATGCTTTGCCCGTGGTGATGTGAAGTAAGCTACACTGGTTCAGATAAATAACTATTTGACTTTAGGCAAAATTAATATGTAAGTCTATTTTTTCCTACATAAAATTGGACTCATTTTATTTATAACAACTAAATTATATAATTAGCACTGTACCTAAAAAAGTTATTTATAAAATTAATTAAAATGATAGGAAAATTAAATACTGTTTCATTTTGAGAATTTTGTCCAATTACCTCATAACTATACTGTTTTGATCACACAGTAAAATAACCACCTTTAAGCAACTTCTGAAAGACTGCACATATGCAGTAACAAAAAACACCACCTTTTAGTTAAGATCAAGTGCCGCAAGAAACACAATTTGCCAAATGCTAAAGAGCTATTAGACACATTTGCGAGTATACTTTTATCAAAATCACTGTTTCCATGCACATATGGAATATACAATTTGTAGGTTTTTCCTCTAAGCACTGAATAATATCAAAAGAAAATAAAATCCAAAGGAAAAGGAAAAACGTAAATACTAGTGTATACCTGCCCATCTCTGCTTATCTGCACTTTCTTGTTGTCATTCCAAGGATTAAGTAAATGATGTGCAAACTGAAAGGGAAGACTTTCTTTCCTTATCCACTCTACTTTAAATACTCCGCCTAGTCCAGCTGAGCCCCAGTCTTGGCTTTTTTCCCTTCCTATCTCAGAAGACATCCTTGAAAACCCCTGTAGGTAAAATGAAGGAAAGGTGGAGAGATGAGAATTTTAAAATATATAAATTTACCTGATCAGGCTGAGTTTACTAAAAAAAAAATGAAAAAGCTATGTAATTTTTATAAAAAGATTTATTATCACAATTTAGATGAAATTTTGCTAATATAATTTCAAATGTTAAGAGTCTCTAATGCACTGACAGTTCTAAGCACATATGTAGTACATAAAAATGTATGCTGGGTGTGGTGGTGAATCCCAGCCCTCAGGAGGCTGAGGCAGGAGGACCGTCATGAGTTTGAGGCCAGACTGGGCTACAAAGTGAGTTCAAGGACTGCCTGAACTACATGGTAAGACCCTTTTTCAGAAAACAAAAAATAAATAAATAAAATAAATGAAAGCCCTGGAAAAAAAACACACATACAATCAAACCTCTAAACTTTTATTTTTAAAAAGTTTAACATCAATAATAATTTTATAAATTCATATGTACAATAAGTCAAGAAGAGTTAAGCATAGTTTATTCATTGTCAATACTAACTTTTCAACCTATTTAATTTATCAGAAGGTAAAGTTTCTTTTTTCTTTTAATCTACCCGAGAACTAGTCAACCTAAGTTCCTAGTTCTATTATCCCTTTGAAGAAATGTAAAACATTCATCAAAAGACATTCTTGTATCCCAACAAAATAAAGAGATAGTGTTGTTTTGTTTTTCTCTGTCCAATGTAATCTATAGCCAGAACAAGCCCATTCTACTGTTTTGAGTACGGCTCACCTGGAAATGTCCAGATCCTTGAACAGAAAATACCAAGTAAACCATGCTGCTTTCCCAAAAGGCTCGATTTAGCTTTCGCTCATTACTTGGGGTTGTAGACCAGATACCCTTCTGTTGAGAAATTTCAAGGTTTCTCAGATTGCTACTCTTCATTATGAAGTATCGAACAGGCATGTTTGGTCTTGGTGAAGGAGATTTTGAACCCTATAAAAGAACGCACAAGTTCCTGAAAGGTAATTTAACCTTTCAAAAGTAGTAGACTCCGTTAAATAACATCTTCAAAAAAAGAAATAACACATTCATAAAACAAAACATTTAACAAATGCAAACTGCTCTATCATGCCTGAAAATTGATACACAGGTCAGTCAAAATGAAGTTAATTTTTTTTCTTTTGAGACAGAATTTCACTATGCAGTTCAGGCTGGCCTTGAACTCACTTTGTAGCCCAGGCTCACCTTAAACTCATAGTGATCATCCTGCCTCAGCCTGCTGAGTGCTGGGATTACAGGTGTGCAGTCTCATGTCCAACTGAAGTTAAATTTAGAGTCAAAACATCACTATTCACTTTTACATTCAAAATGTTTTATCAAAAAAGGGATCCTGCATTATCAATTTTGATTTGTATTTCAAATATCAGAAAAATTTTTAATAAACTTTCCAATTCTGAAAACAACTAAAATTGCTCCAGTTTACTGCCTAAAGATAATTTCTAGGTGACAAAAGAAATAAGTAATCCCACAGTCTCTGTGAACTGCAAAGACAGAGCCCGGTGTTTACAGAATTAGATAGCTACAATGTGTGTGGCAATGTACTAGATAGAAAAGAATTGCACAGAGAGCTCCAGAGGAACTGCAGATAAGTCCCCACTGACCCGAGTCATGAATAAAATGTACCAAGTCTACGAAAAGATCTGAAGGAGAGCTGTATACCATGCCATTATGAGAACTCATATTTAACTGGCAATATTTCAGGTTCTCCTCAGCCAGAATAAAGACCTTGTAATACTTAGGGCACTGGCCCACAGAAGGGTCACATCTTAATATTAAAGTTAAATTAATACCAGGATAAAGATTACTCTGGATCCATTCTAACACTACTTGCACTCATACCTCAAAAGGATTAAACTGGTTATTACTAAACTATGCAACAGAACAAAGCCTAACATTAAGGGACTACAGCAATTATCTACCAAGTAAATAGGTTTATAAGGAATGAGGAAAAAACTGAAGAATATATTCTATTACCATGAAAAAAATAACCAATAGAAGCAGACTCATACATGGCAGAGATTTAGGAGACAACTAAAGTAGCTAATAAAAGTATGTTCACAATGTTCAGGAAGGTACAAGGAAACATGAACACAATGTAAAGAAATTAAATTTTTACAGACTCCCAGGGAATTTCTGGAGATAAAAACGTAATAGTTCAAAACATTAGAAAGAATGAATTATATGACACACTAAAAATACCAGTAAACATAAAGATATAGTCAAAGATCCCCAAAACATTCACCAAAGACTCTTAGAAAACTTCAGTAAGGTAGCAGAATACAAAACCAATACACAAAGAAAGAGTAGCATTCTTATACAATAATGAACCCATAGGGAAAACAATACCATTCACAATACCACCAAGAGAACTTAAATACTTGGAATTAACCTAAGAAAGTAAAAGGTGCCTACAATGAAAACTGTAATACTCTGAAAAAGCAAATTGAAGAGGACATCAGGAATTGGAACAATATCACTTGTTCCTGGATAGGTAGAACCAATATAGTCAAATTAGCCATACTTTCAAAAGTGATATACAGATTTAATGCAATCCCAATCAAAATACCAACAAATTTCACAGAACTGGAAAAACAACCCTAAAATTCATATGGAATCAAAACAGACCCAAAATAGCAAAAGCAATCCTGAGTAAAAAAGAACAAAGCAGGAGGGATCATGATCCTGGGCCTGCAGTTATATTACAAAGCTACTATGATTAAAAACTGCATGGAGCCGGGTGTGGTGACCCACACCTGTGATCCCAGGACTCGAGAGGCTGAGGCAGGAGGACTGCTCCAAGTTCAAGGCCAGCCTGGCCTACAAAGTGAGTTCAAGGCCAGCCTGAACTACACAGCAAGACCCTGTTTCAAGAAACCAAAAATAAAAAAAGCATGGTACTGGCATAAAAATAGATACAAGGATCGATGAAATAGAACAGAGGATGCAAAAACAACCCCAAGTACATTCAACCATTTGATCTTTGATAAAGGGCCCAAAAAATACACACTGGAGGTAGGAAAGATGGCCTCTTTAATAAATGGTGGAGGGAAACTGGCTATCCACAGGCAGAAGATTGAATCTACGTCCTTACATCTCTAAACTAAAATCAAAATGGATCAAAGTTAAACCAGAAACAACCTGCTGGATGAGAAAATAGGTAAACTCTTGAAATCAGAGGCATAGGCAAGGGCTTTGAAAACAGATGCCAGCTGCACAGGAAATAGTTCCAAAAATCAACAAATGGAATTGTCTCAAAAAGACTCTACACAGCAAAACAATGAACAGAGTGAAAAGACAACCTACAGAATGGTAAAAAAATTTTGCCAGCAATTCCTCAGACAGAGGACATCTACCTAGAATATATAAAGAACTTTTTTAAAAGCCTCCAAAATAAAAGACCCAATCAAAACTGGGCAAGCAAAATGAATAGACATTTCACGTAAGTATAAATGGCCAATAAATACATGAAGAAATGCTAGAAATGCTCAACATCACTTACCACTAGAGAAATGCAAATTAAAATAATAGTGAAAAAAATAAAATAATAGTGAGATTTCATCTTAGCTCAAAAAGCATAGCGATCATTAAGAAATCAAATACTGCAGGGGAAAAAGGAACCCTTCTATACTATTGGAGGAACTAGTATAATCACTATGGAAATCAGTATGGAGATTCCTCAAAAAACTAAAACTAGAAATTCCATTTGACCCAACTATTCTCTTTGTAGGTATGTTCCTCAAAGAAGTCACTGTGAGCACAGCCTTGAAGGTTAGATCTCCCTTCCCTCTGCAACTCTGACTCTCTGCTTTCTGTCTACCATGCCCCTCTACTGGGTTATCCTGCCATGGACCCTGCTGACTGTGGCCTGAAACATAAACCAAAAATAACTCCTCCCTTAAACTGCAGACGTCAGGTATTTTGTCCTAGCAATGAAAAAATGACTATGACAAAACAACAATATGGATGAATTTCAGAAGCATAATATTAAATGAAATAAGGGAGACACAAGAAACTACCTTCAAATGGTTACCCTTATAGAAAATTCTAGACAAGGTAAAACTCTAGAGACAGAGAATCTATCAGTGGTAACAAGCAATAATAGCAATGGAACTGTTCTGTGAGTATGGTATAGTTACTTATACACATTTGTCAAAATTCAGTAAATTGCATAGTTTAAACTGGCAAAGTTTATTATCTTTAAATTAAAACTTTTTTTTTTAAATTAAAACTTAATAGATATACTTTAAAATAAACCAAACATCCTAAAACCTAAGAATGCAAATGTACAAAAATATTTCCTCTTATTTAACAAAACTGCTATAGTAGATACTTTCATGTAGCTAAATGACCCCTACTCAAATATTTATTCAAGTACTAACAATGCAGAAAAGTAGAAATACACCCTAAACATATAAAGTTATTCATATCACAAATTCTTTAAAAGACAACATTGTTTTCAATTCCATTATCAACATCTTCAATCTTCCTAACCTCAAATTGTCTTCTATATCTTATGTTTTAATTTTAATTTTTTTGTATTTTAAAAAGTACTGAGTTGTAGGAAGTAACAAAAGAAATTAATGATTTTAATTCTGAAAAGAAAAACCAAAATTAATTTAGGATAATTTTTTTGTTATTTAACCAAAAGGGTCCTAAAGAAATAAATGAAAAATGCGATCATGAATAATACATTATTTTTTAAAAACTGCAAGACAATAATAATTAGAAATATTTGGCAAACAGAAAAGAATTTATTTTTATCCGAAGTGCCTCCAGTTTTCCAGCTTAAATTTATGTATAGAACAGAGGCCAGACTAGAAGGTTTTATAATGCTGTTTAACACTTTCACAACACCATATTCATATGTCTTATAGCCAGGTGGTGCCAGTGGTACATGTATGGCTGTCTCATTAGGTGGCATGGGACAGTCCCATGAAGTGGTACAAGCTACCCAATGGCACAGTCATGCACATATCACCAGTGGTACAAGCCAGCAAGAACATGTCAAATATTTAAATATGTAACATTAGACATGCTACAATCTCTTCCTTACTACATCTGTTTTCAAATACTCTACCTTTCCTGAGGATGGAGGAGAAGGACTAGCACAAGGGCTTGGGTAATTACTGCTATCTGGAGATTTTACAGAAGATAGATCTGATCGGTCATCTGTGCTTCGTTTAGGATGTAAAATTCCTCTATCTTTGTATTTCTGAAGTGGATGTAATGCTGCAGATGGAGATTTCATCAGTACTCTTGAACAAAAACAAGAAAATAAATATCAATTATCTGTAAGTTTAGAATACAAAGCAGACATGATTTCAATCCAGAGTGCCAATGACATTATGATGTATGGCATAGTATTTTTTTTTTTTTGGCATAGTATTTTTAAAGGGAACTTAATTCTCTAGGTATATTTAAAAATTAAGAACTGGGTGCAGTGGCCCACGCTTATACTCCCAGCACTTGAGAGACTGAAGCAGGAGGATTACAAGCTGAAGTCCAGCCTGGACTTATTGACCCAATCAAACAATAAAAAGTTAAAAGAAAAAAAAAGGCTGTGGAGGTAGTTTAGTGCAAAGGTCCTGAAGTCAATCTCAGTACTGTAAAAAAAATTTTTTAATAAAAAATGTGTTTTCTAAGGGTGATTATAGTTTATGAAAGACTATTATATATTTTATGAAGATTTAGAAAAGAGGCATTCAATAGTTCCAAATATAAAGAAATGAGATGGAGAGGTTAATTTAATCATTACACACTGTATAAACATACAGAAACATTATGCTCTACCTCATAAATATGTGTATTATATTAACTTAAAAGAAAAAAAGGCTCAGCGATACATACATACATATATACCACACACAGACAGACATCTTCCTAATAGTTTTCATTCTATTACTCATCAAGGAACTTCAGGCTTCATTTATTAATATTAGTAAAAGGCTAAAAATGAATGCAATTCTATCTCACTGCTCAGGTAAGAGGATGAAAAGTAGTAGACTACAATTTCCAAAAACTAAAAAAACTAATGGTAATATCAGATTTAAAACATAAATTTTTAAGATAATCTGTTTCTAAGGTATAACTGATATTATAGCATATGAATATGTTTAACTTGTATTTTCCCATTTTTTTATTCATGTATTGCCTTTTTTGTTTTAAGACAGTCTCCTTATGTAGTTCAGGTTGGCCTGGAACTCAAAGTGATCCTCCTGCCTCAGTTTCCTGAGTGCTGGGATTACAGGCATGTGCTACCACACCCACTTTGCTTTTATCAAGAAAGAAGGATTTATTTCTAAAAATATGCTGTGTACACACACACATGTACATATATATGCATTTACATACATGTACATATTGTGTTGTTATGGATCTAACAAATTTTTCATATGAACAACACATAATTTCCACATTGCACACAACCAAAGCTAAAGAAAACTTTAATGTTTTCAAAGAGTGAAGAGTACACAAATAGAAAACGTACTTTTTAATCTTTTCTCTCAGTAGAACCTAGACCAGATGAAACATTCAGGCACACATATATTAACCTTTTCTTGGAAATTAGCTGAAGAACTTAGAAACTAGTATTTTTTTATGCTTTCATTGAAGTCAACTGACAAATCTACCAAGGCTTTTGCTTCACCAATATGCAAAATCTGATCAAAACAGGTGCTAAAAACTCTTTCTTAAAAAACAATAAGCATCACATATTTTGTATTTCTACTCATTCTATTTTCAGTTTCTAAACTATGAAATCTTTTTCTCAGTACAAGGGGTTAAACTGGGGATTTCCCAATAAGTCACATCTCTAGCCCTTTTGTTTGTTTATTTTGAGACAGAATCTTGCTCAGTTGCCCAGCCTGGGCTGAAATTTGTAATCCTTCTACCTCGGCTTCCCAGACTGCTGGAATTCGAGGCATGTGCCACAAAGTCAGGCTGCAATCATATTCTTACTACCATGATTTTCTAATATTGTCCACACTAGTTTCACAGAAAGAATATTAACTTTGTTATGAATTCCAATGTAGTTTAAAAAGGTTTTAACTGATACAAAATAACTTAAAATCCTTTAATAACCAGAAATATTTTTAACTCATATTCAATGATTCATTATAAACACTACCACTAAAATACATTCTTAAATAACTCATGGTAAGAACTTTCTTAATCATTTAACAATATACCTAATTGCTAAATACTAGGGGAAAAAAAGAATTTGGCTAAATTTTAATAGGGATTTTGCCCCATGATAGTAAATTTCTGCCTCCCTCCCAAAAATGTAAACTCTGTGCAACAAAGGTCTTACTGTTTTATCCGTGCTCTACTTCTCACACTAAGAACAGACATTCAATGTGTCACAGAATGAATGAAGTATTTTTCTATAGGAATGCTAGTCAGAATACCCAACAGTATGCAAGCTTTGTGGGAAAGCTGTTCTTTAAAGATAGGCATAGCCAGTACTTCTCAGTGCACGTATCCAGGAAAAATGTCACTTGACGTATCAACTAAAGTATATAATTTTAAAATGTGCGATCTAAGAGAAAATCTGCTAAGAGATGTTAAAGGTGTAAGTCCTAAAAATGAAACATTTTCAATTTTCCTAGAAAGAATGGCCTTATTGATTTAAAAATATGTACCAGTATCTTAAAATCCTTTATATTATCAACTTAGAAGAATGGTATAAATAAAAAATAATTTTATCATACCCTTTTTATTCAGTCTAGATTATGAGAAAGTAATTACTAAATATCATACATAATTCCCTTGAAGCACTCCTCACCCATTTGTAATTCACCTTTCTGTAGTAGTAGACTCCTCAGAAAACTCACAATCTGCTGCACTTTTCCTACTATTATTTGTCTTCCAAGATGATGCCAAAGGAAGTTCTTCTGAAGACATAGGCCGTGGCCTTTGGCCAATCCCAGATGGCTGCTGTAAACCTGCAGACTGTTCTTCAGTGCTTAAAACAGCAATAACTGCTCTTATGGTAGCTTCATCAACTTGAGACCAAGGTTTAGATGGAGCTTTCATTCGGCGTAAAAATAAGCTGTGCCACTTCTGTCTGAGTTGCAGCAATAAACTGGCTGCCTGTTCAAAAAGATAAATCACAATGTAAGGTATTTATTTGTTTATCAGTTAAGGTCTACAATTATTTCCAAAGAGCATAGTTTACATTTAATTTATTACTAATTTCAATCACTTGTTTCATGAATGAAATTTCTTATTTATCATATCAAGAAATCAAAGAGTCTGAAAAGGCAGACAGTCAACACTAGTTGTTAGAATGTGACTAATATTGAAAAATCACCAGCAAGCTAAATAAAGAAAAATACATTTAGTAGTTATATCTGAACTTAGTGCCTGCACAGCATCCAGATGACGATGTTCAGAAGGCATCTGGATTCACAGAAAGGCCCAAGATAAAAATACAAACTTGGGAGTGATGCACGCATAACATGGTTATTAAAGCAACAAATAGAGGTAAGGTTTCTAGAAACTGTACACCAAGAGTGAGGAGAGAGCGAGGCACAGAGAACAAGCGAATGTAAACTTTAAAACACAAACACATATGGAAGAGTCAGTGAACTAACCTCAGAAGGAATGAATACATGAGAAGAATTAAAAAGCATTAATGTCACAGTAACTAATGATAAAGCAGAGGCAGGAGTGAGGAGAAAAAAGTGGAGCAGGACAGCATTATTAAAAGGAGGTAAGTAGTAAAGAGAGTCAAGTATTAGCGGCAATCAAGGACAGGCTGCTTGTGACAGCGTGGAGGGGTGGGGAACACAGATGACTTCCCCAAGGACAATTTCAGTGAACTAAAGGGTTGGGAATGGAAAAGGAGTGATGAATGAATGGATGGTAACAATAAAGTAAACCTACCAAGTGCTGACTACTGAGAGCTTAGTTCTCACCTCCCCAATGGATACAGATTTTTTGAAGCACAGATGAAATTACAGGAAGGCTTTGTCAAGAAATTTAAATTTGAAAAACTCTTTACTCTTCCCAATTCAGAGGTATATAAAACAAAACAAAATGAACTCATATCTTTCTCTCCAAAATAGAATTCTACACAACAAAGTTCTCATATACCCAATACTCAGTATTTTTTATATGCAGAAATATTCATATGTTGCTGCTATCAGAATGCTTTTGTCTACTCTAAAACTTCATGTTGAACTTAATCCCCCAAGGAACAATACTGGGAGGCGTAACACTGGGGAGAAGACTGGGATTACACGCCTTTATAAAGGACGTCCTGGCAGGAGTTCAGGCCTCTTACACTTCTGCCTTGTGAGGACACAGCACTCATCCCCTGCGAAGGACACAGGGCTAATGATGCCATCTTGAAAGCAGAAGAAATCCTCACCAGCACCTGGACGTGGACTTCCCAGACTCCAGAACTGTGAGAAATAAAGCCCTGTTACCCACTCTGTGGCATTCTACAGCAGCACAAATGGATTAAAATAATCATGGATTAAACACTGAACCACAGCTAGGTTTTTCAAGTCCTCTGCTGGAAAAAAAGAAACCAATATAGAACAGTCATGAGGATCTTATGAAAACTGAGAAAAGCTGTATTCTCCAATATTGAAGGCTCTGAATTAAAGATAAAAAATTTTACTATACTGTGTATCAATTCATACTGAATCCAAAAAAAATTTACGAGTGTTTTTAGCTACTCGCCTGGCTGCATCAATGTCCTGAACTGATTCCAAACATTTACCTGTCATGATCATTTTGATTTTGTGGAAGAGCAAGAAGTTGCTTAGTGCCAGATCCATTGAATAAGGTAGATGAGGACACACTGTAATGTTTTGATAAGCCGGTCTTTTCACTGGACAGCACTAGGCAGCAACATTTACTGTATTTCTGATCAGACTGCATGAAGATACTCACAAAAGAGAACTTCCACAACTGCTTCAGGAAGTGGCAAGAATGAAAAAATAAGTATGTTCAAAGCAAAGAGGAGTGATAGCAATGTGTATTTCACTGTAATAAATTTTTAAATGTTGACCTATTTTTTGATCATCCCTTCTATTTCTTGTTAAAAAGAAACTCACCTCTGGCTCTAGCTTAAAATTGAGCCACTCATCAAGCTTCAAAGCCGCCAAATTAGCAGTAGTTCTGTCCTCCATTTCACTGTCACTACTGTCATTGGGAATGCCATCTGCCACCGCAACACAAATTGAAACAACAAATCACTTTCACCATCTTACGTCATAGCAAAGCAGTAAGCACAAAAGACAATCTTTGAGCACATTAACCCTCCTGACATACTATAATTTGTGTGAGAAGTTCTCCAAATAAAGTAGATCACTATCAATATTTAAAAGGAGAAAATTAATACATTTTAAAGACTACAATCTCTAATCACAGCGCAATCAAAACAAGAATTAAAAACAGAAAACAACTGAATGAAAAAAAGGTTAAGAACATGAAGAATGGTAGCAGAAAACTCAGAGAATGCTCAAAATAACACTTACATAAATTCAAAGGTTTTAACTTGAAAAACTACACCTTAGAAAAATATCCTAAAATCCAAAGCATAATAGAAGATGAAAACAAAAACTGATGAATTAGAGATAAAATGGTAATAATAGCTAACCTAGTTCTTTGAAAAGATTTAAGGGATAAGCCTCTTTAAATTTAACAAAGGAAGCAAGCATAAATCTATCAACAAAATCAAGAGGCATAACATTATAAAAGTCTAAAATAAAGCCTAAAATGTATTACAAAATTAAAACGAAAAGATATATAGTGCATAATTACAGGATAAATTTTAAATCCTCAAATCCTATTATGTTGTTTTAAAAATTACTAAAACCAAACAAATAAGGAATGGAAAAACTCAAACCTATTTAGGAAAAAAAAAATAAAAGATAGCCTTAAAGAAACCAGCAAATTCAGAATACCTAGTCTCTGAAACTTTTAAGGAACCAAATACTGACCAATGTATTTAATAAGGCACATCTAAACCTTACCTTGAAACTTCATAAAACCTAAAACATACAGGTATCTCAATATATACAAGCACATACTGTACAAACCTTACAAATTAGTTTCAACAATAAACAATATAATTGTAAATAAAATGCTAGAAAAATATTCAGTAGTAGTATAAACCCTAAACTATTAAAATAATTGTTATTACAAATATATTATAAATCCTACTACTTCTATTAAAACTATTCAAACAAAACTTAACTCTATAATCAGTGACACAACTTTAGAACTTAAACCTTTATAATCCACAAAGACCGGGGGCTGGGGATATAGCTCAGTGGAATAAGCGCCTGCCTAGCAAGAGCAGGGTCCTGAGTTTGATCCCCAGTACCGCCCCCCCCCAAAAAAAAAAAAAAAAAAAAAAAAAAAAAAAAAAAAAAGTAAAAATGGTTGGAACAAATGTTTTATTAACCTTCAGGTAATATAACTGCATAAATGGAAAAATCTAATGGACTTATTATAAGGGCTTAGTAAAGTAATATGATTTTTATAAAAATACATTAATGATTGTCACAGTGTCCCTATTAAGCAAGATCACCAGGAAAATAGCACAGCAAACATATTCACCATAAAAATAAAAAAATTCTTTCAAAATGTCCATGCTGTGTAAGCATTACCAAAAACAAAGACATGGCTAAACTAAAGACAAGGTATGGATAAATTAAATATATATAACTTCCTGGAAACAAACAATAAAATCACAAAAGTACTGTTGTTTTCAGAAAAGAGTACAAGAAGATGATTTCTGAAAGTTTACTATTAAAAAAGACACAAAAATCAAACTACGGAAGACTAAAATAGATGAGATTGCATTAAATATGATAGAAAAAAGGGCTAATGTCCTTAAAAGCTTAAACTATTATTCAAATCTTTAAGAAAAGCAACAATATCCAGTTAAGCAAACGGGGAAAAAAATGAAATAAGCAACTCCACTAAAAGGAATAACGTAATGAATAGAGAATTACTTCTTTTTCACAAGCACCGTTAAAAATGCAAATGAAAGAAATCTTGACTTATTTTTTAAATAATATATTTCATTTTTAGAACACCCAATGACAGTATAATTACAAGAAAATTCACCCTTGCTGGCTCTACTATTATGCCTCAGTACAGAGGAAAAACAATAAATAATATTCATAAGTCTTTATCAAGTAAGAAATTTTAACCCAAGGAAAATATTAAATAATGAAAGAACACAGAGATGAAGACATCAGTGTACCAAGACCTCTACCATGTCTACACTCTCATTACTTACCTAACATGCTATTTCTATTTTCTCCACAAAAACTCCTGCCATTCCTCTACTGAAAGTGTTGTTGTCAAAGTCATCAGTGACTACCACAGGTCAAACACAAGTTACAATTTTCAGTTCACGTCTTTTTAGACTTTCCAAAGTAACAGTTAATAGAGCTGACTTCTCCTTTCTTGAGACATATTTACCTCCAACACCAGACCACTCTATCTCTCTTTACTCATGTTATTGTCTTTAGGAAATCCATTCTCATGGTTTTAAACATCATTTACAACCTGCCTAGTGACTCCAAACTTTTATTGTTCAGGCCTCTTCTCTGGTAGGCATATCAAACTGCCTTATAAAAAAACTTCTTGCCCATAGAAGTCTTGCCCATATCAAACTTAACCTAACTAAACGGAATTCTTGGCTTTTCCCTTATAAAACTTGCCCCTCCCATTTTTTTCTCTCTCAAGTAAGGGGCAAAAATATTCAGCAAGCTACTCAAGCCTAAAACCTGAGTCGTAACTGACTCGTCTTTTTCCTTTACCAATCATATTCAACCCAGCAGTTCCTAGCACCTCCAAAACAATTCTGAATCTACTTTTTTCATATTAGTTGCCACCACTTGTTCTAAGCTATCATCTCTCTTAAGACCACTTCAAAAAACCTATTTACCTGTGTCTACTCTGCCATTCTTGTCCCCTAAAACCCATGCCCTCAGATAAAATGACCTTTTCAAATGAAAATAATGTTACTCACTCCCTTACTTAAAATCTTTTAATAGTTCCCTTGAACTGGCTGTAGCCTCCAAATTCATTAGTTCTGTTCCACTGTACCTCACTGCTCTCTGCCAGTGATGAATGTGCACCAGTTTGCAGATCACTCCCTAGTGTAAAGTCTTACAGCTTTCCACTCTCCCTACATGTAAGACGCTTTTGCATCTTCACAGAGCAGCCAGGTGCTTCTCCCACTCTAGGTCTCAGTTTTACTCTCTCTCATCTCCTTGTACCAACTTATCTAGGCTTTCTAAAGTAGGTTACTCCTAAAGCAGTCCTCTTTTTATTTCCCTGGTAACACCATGAGGATTAGCTATTTACACTGTCTATTGCCAAGAGTGTGTAAAGTGCCAGACACAGAAGTATGTTGTTTCTATTACACCCCCAGTGCTCAGCACAGTATCTGACAAATACTTATTGAGCAGCAAAAAAATCAAAGCCATCATATGTCCAAGTGTAAAAAAATTTAAATGCATTACATCATTTCATGTGACAGAATACTGTACAGCAACTAAAACATTTAAAATGTTTTAAATAATCCAATATAATGCAGATAGCAGAATATAAAAGTATGGGAAAATTATATAACAAGCAGAAAAATATAAAAGTACATTATTAGCGACTATTATTCCTTTCAAGAATTACCTCTATGTTAAATTATCATTTGAATTCAAGTAGAAAACAAACTTCTTCCATCAACAAGATTAATTAGAAATACACAAACTGATGTCAAGTTACCTCAGAAATTAATTTCAAGATCAGTGGTATATGGGCCAGGGATGTAGCTCAGTGGCACAGCACCTGCCTGGCAAGCACAAGGCCCTGAGTTTGATTCCCAGTAACAAAAAAATAAAACACCATGGTATATCTTAATATTTCCTAATTGTCTTACTATGTCAAAAGTAAACAATAACAAAAACTTTGGTTCAGTAAAACAGTATCTTCTATTTTGAACAGATTTTTATTTCCTTCATAATACATTTACCTCTAAAGGATGATGGTTCCTGAAGAGCATTACTTGCCAACCTAGCTGGCCCACAGAATACCAAAACAGTAACAGGTGTCACTGCTGAACAACATCTGATATTAGCTATTCTATAGGCTCTGGTCATCTCATCATAAATAAGCCAGTCAGTGGGTAGTGCCTGGATTGCTGCAGCCTGACCATTGGCTGGAGGAATCTAGTGGGAAAATAAATTTTGTTAACTTTATTCATCATGTAACTTTTTGAGAATACTATGTTAAAAGTCCCTTGATAAAATAGATTGTGCATGTTAGCATCAAACAAAAAAACTTCAATCACTGCTCACATAATTTGTATAAAAGTCATTACTTCTCTAAAGTTACCTCTTCCACTCTAAGGTTCAACAGAATGTTCCAATGTGTAATTATAATTAATTAATTTTTTAAAGCAGGTAGGTATTTGGGATATTTCTCACTGATTATCAACTATCTAAATTAGTTTTATCTCAAGGTCTAAGAACATCAAAAATATTTTACCTTTTTATATTGAGGCTGACTGAGAACTGAAGTAGGATGAAATCGTACTTTTTTCTCCTTGGGCCCCGTCAATACTACATTCTCTCTGTCCACATGGACTAAATTAGGATACATGCCCGCTACCAATGCAGCTTTAACAACAGCCCAGTTCTCAGAGTTTGTGTTAACATCTCGAATGTCACCACCTCCTCTAGCTCTAACAAAACCTAGAGAATGTAAAGAGGAGAGAAAAAGGAAGAGGGGGAAATAGGGGATGGGGAAGATCAAAGTATGCTATATGCATATATAACTATGCTAATACAAAAGTTCTATAGAACAAATACGCACACACACAAAAACTAGAGAGGTAAAAATACTTTGCATATTATGGAAAAGACACTTTAAAATTTGTGTATTTTTTACAAAAATATGTATGGCCCATATAAGTTTAATGATATTCAAATTCTACAATTAATAGAATCTTCAGAGCTAATTCCCTTCTATCTTCTCTATAATTCTGTATTTCCTCAGTCGTTTTTGTACTAGCAGAAATGAAGATAACTTTATATTATACAGCATCCAGTGCAAATTCCCTACTATCTTATCTATAATTTGGTATTTCCTTTAATGTTTTTGTGTTAACTAATGTGAAGATAACTATGTAATACAACATCCAGTTCTAA
>PVLD010007715.1:24556-60283 GCA_004027595.1 Dinomys branickii | reverse complement strand
AACATATATGAGAAACTAGCTATCTTTTATTAAGCCAGGCATTATGAAAGATGTTAGAGAACTCCTATGTGTGAAAACTTAGATAATTCCACACTTATGAAATCAATATTGCTTTGGAAATGAGTTACTTTTCCTAAGACATGCTATTTATATTAACCTATAGTTGGTTCATTCCTGTTTTGATATAAATAAATACGTTTAAAATTTAAAAAAAAAAAAAAATAGAATCTGTATGACAAAATCTAAACTACAGAACCAATATAAGAAAAGTTTCAGATCTGCCCAGGATAGATTTATTGGGAGCTTAGAAATTTTTAAAATGCATATTCATTCTAAGTTCACAACTAGAAATCCAAATCATTCTTCTAAGTACAATTAATTACATGGTGGCTATGACAGCCTAAAGGTGAAGTCATGTAAATATAGTATATCATATTCTGCTTTAATTTCAAAGACTTTTCTTATTTCCCCATCTATGAGACAACTGTAAATACTCTAGTTCTCCCCTTATACTACTTTTGCACTTTGGCTGTTCTATGGATCCAGGTTCTGGTACTTTTGACAATAACCGTTAACACTTCAGTGTATTACAATACTCCAAAAATAGAGGAAAGGAGGAAGGGAAAGGGGGCAGGGGCAAAGGAACACGGGGGGAGAAAAAGGAGGAGGGAAAAAAGGTTGAAAGGGGGTAGGAAAAGGAGAAGAAAAAAAATATTTTCAAAGAATTTTAAAAGGAAAAAGCAACACTAAATCCCCTTGATTTTTTTTTAAAAAGGGAAACAAATATCTTCAGTGATTACCAGTGTCAGTATTTCAAATATAAAAAACAACATTTAAACAATCTATATTTTATACTTTCTAGACCTAAAATAATTGCTCATCAATGTGTGATAAAACATAACATCTACAAAATCTAAATTGCTTTGCAAACAAATACAAATTTTTCATTGCCTACACTATCAAAAAGGTTCAGCTTCTGTTCATTTATTTCTCAACTATGATTTTTTGCAGTGTGTTTTTTTCAACAAGCAAAAGTTAGTATCACATAGAAATTTATAAATCAGTTCAGGAATATAAGATACAAAACACAATAATATATAAACATAATAGCTGACATCATAACATTAGAAATGTTATGAATAAGGCAATTTAAATGTTTTTTTTTGGAGGAAGACTTTACCTGATGCTCTAAGCTGACCAAGCAACTGTGTTCTCATGCCTATAATTATTTCCATGGTAGCTTGTGAAAGGAAATTCTTTTCACAAAAGGCTCGCTCCCACCCATCACTTCGGGCTTTCTGCCATGCCTATAAAAACAGAATAATTACAAACAAGACACATTTACCAATAACTTCTTGTTGAGGCAACAAAGCAACTGAAAACCACTAACTTAATCAATTCAGGTCAAATTCTTATTTTAATTATCCTATAAAATATAAAATGTACCATTAGTTAATTTATACTCCAGTTGATATGACAGCCAATGAGTTTATAAAATGCCAATGAGAACTAAGTACCTAGTGACCTAAATGATGAACATTATAAGAAAAATTACCTTCATAGATACATTTGTTAACATTATTCCCCAAAACTGTGGAAGGTTTTCAACTAAACCACTAACACTTTCGTATTTAAGAATCCTGCCACTCTTTCAACTAAACCACTAACACTTTAGTATTTAAGAGCCACTCTGTGGTTCTCCAAAACAAATGTGCACATCAACCCCTTAAACTGAGAATGAAATAATCTACATATAGTGTTAAAAACCTATTCATTGAAAATGAGTTCTCTTCCTTTAGAGTGTAACTGAAAGACAAAACCAATAATTTATTCTATCCGCTTTGTAGGAGCAAGGTAAAACAAACAAAATCCAGAAATTTTACTCCTAATTTTCCTCTATCATTCAACTCATCTACATATGGCATATAATACGCTCAACTAAGAACAATGAGTCACCGTTAATAATACTTATAGAAGAGCTCATGATTGTTTTTTAAATTTAGGTATGTGCTTGAAAAACCCTATATGCCTGAAATACATGATTTATACTTTCGGCATAAATTATGCAAATTTTTTAAAAAATATACAGCCACAACCTATACTCAAGAGAATTTAAGGATAACAGAGATGTTTATCTTTTCAAGAAGTAAGATATTCTTCTCCATATATCTGGATTTCTAAATTGTATTTCATTTCTCTTTCTCAGAGGCATACTTCCCTTATGTTTTCTTTCTTCAATTTCTATTATCTTAAAAGTTTTAAATGATTTTTGCTTTATAAAATTATGCTCTTGACCTAGTGTCTTGAACATAAGAAAAAGTTGTACTTTTTAAAAATCCAACAAATGGATATTAAATAAAATTTTCTTCCAAGCTAAATACACACACACACACACACACACACACACACACACACACATTCCTATAAGAAAATAATGAGAGAAAAACCAAAGTAGAGAAAAACTGATAATTTTAACATATTAACAGCAAGAAGATATTTTTCTGGGCTGTTAATAAATTGACTTCATAAATAAAACAAAATTAATGGAATTTTTATTATTGCTCACTATTATTTTAAACTGTTACACTTACCCCAGAAACCTTTTTAATACAACATCTTCAGAAACAAGTGACAGTAATGGTACCTGGAATGCTCTGAGAAGTGCCATGTGGTCACTGAAGGTTCCTGCAGTGAAACGTTTCCTACAAAGCATAGCAGCACGTTTTTGAGACGCCTGAGTAGGCAGTACAAAAGGGTCCCGGTAAGCTAGTGTGCAGGCAATCGTAAGGATGGGGTCCAGACACTTTAAGACGACAGCACATAGCACCATTTTACCAAGATGTGGTTCTACCGGCAAGTCAGCCAAATGATATCCAAGCTCAGTGAGATCTTCCCATGTATCCATTGCATCTATTGTCTAAATCAAAGAACAGAGAACAGAATTATACATGAAAAAAAACTGTGTTTAACTTTAAAAGCCCAGAAGAAATAATGCAAATTTTCAGCCAGGAATGGTGGTGCGCACCTGTAAGCCCAGCACTTAGGAGGCTAAGGCAGGAGGATCACGGAATTCAAGGCCAGGTTGGGTTACACAGTAAGTTCAAGGCCAGACTGAACTGCAAAGTAAGACCCTATCTCAAACCACCAACCAACCAAAGAAACAAAAGTTTTCTTTTGTTACTATATCTCATACAAACAAACTTTTCTTCAAATACATATATAAGTAACTACTGTTTTATCTATTATTAATTGTAAGCGTACTTACTATTCAAAACATATGGTCATCTAAGACTTTTTCAACAACACAAGATTAGTTAAGATATATTTGGTTTAAATTTCAAGAAAAAAAGTCAAGTAAAATAAACTTATTAGGATACCAACCTTAAGCATCTGTACAGCATTTCTTACAATTAAAGCTGGTGGAGGCTCAGGAGCTTTCATAAGGAAATCAGCAATGGTACAATTAATTGGAGCTAACAGTTTGGTATGTAAACAAAGTTCCTGTAAGTCAAAATAGTAATTTTTGAAAAATTGAAAAGAATATTGATTTTTAAAGAAATAATAGGCATTATAGTTCCCAAACACAGTCTTGTAAAGTTAAAGTGTCAACCTTAAGATTAAAGTCTTGTAAAGGTAAGGTGTCAACCTTAAGATCTTCAGTCAACTGAGACCAAAATTACCACTGTCACCTCTGGCAACATCTCCTCACAGAGTTCTTACATATACAGCTAACACTCAGAATCACTATGGAAAAAGATTATCTTTTCTCTTACATACTTATTATATTTTGGAATACTTTTATGCATTCAACAGATACTTAGGCACTTTCTGGGTGTAAGGCACTATGCAGCAAGTTGGAGAAAAAGAGAACGAACAAGGGTCTGCTCTCATGAAGTTTACACTGTAATGTGAAAAAGACCTTTAAACTAAATATTTAGTTAACTACCTAAGTACAATGCTGATGTGTAATAAAGGATATACAGGAGCCAAAGAGATACAGAATATCAGGAGAAAGCAGAAGAGGGAGGCTGTGGGAAACCAAAGATAGTTTCCCTGAGGAAGTGACACTTACTACATGATGAATGAGCAGGACTTACACCACAGAAGAAAGAAGCAAGAGGAACTTAGGGAAGGGGACAACAAATGTTAAGATTAGGGTACAAGGAAATAAGATGTATTTGAGAAATTAATTGTTAATCTTTGTAGAGGAAAGGCAAGACATAAAACTGGAGACACAGAAAAAAACAGGTAAGTCAGACCCTTGCTAAGAATTTTAGGTTTTATTCCACTATGAGAAAGGTAGTTTTTTCTGGCAAAGGGGATATTTAAGATAACTCTAATTTATACAAATATCTATTTTTCTGTAAAATCTTATTCTTGAAAAATGTACATGTGCTTGTTTCACTGTTCCTCAGAGAGACAACCTACGACAAGGGGTTTTGTGTCGGTCCACTTGTCAAAAATTTTGTCTGCAACATATTCCTGAGTCACAGAATATGTTCTGCCTAGCAACCATGACCTCATCAAACTAGCCTATGGAGTTAAGATTGTAAGGCCATGCTCACACCAACAAAGTTGGCACAGTTAACTACATCCCCTTTAGGGAAAAACTGTTAGGGATAAACTGGGGGAGAACCTCTTTAGCAGCACAGCCTTTTGCAGAAATGAAGTCTGCCTTGCCAAAAAATTTTTCACAAGTCTGGGTTCTTTTATGCTGTTTGCAATACTGAAAAATATATGTCCAACACCAGGAGGAAGATATAGGCATTGGGAGGTGGGAAATCACTTGAGCTCTACAGATGCCAAAAGCACCATCCTACATCTCTTTAATATTTTAGAACCCAGCATGTAACTAATGTACTAAAGAATCAAATTAACACACATCTGGCAGTTTTTCCTAGAAACTACACAGTGTATATAATTATTTCATGAAGTTCTAAGACCTAAAGATTAACAATAATGGTCAAGAAATCCTACTGAATCCAATTCCAAAGTTATCAAGCTAACCTCAGCACCTCTCAAAGATATCAGTATTATCTTTTAGACCTTAAATAATTTATTTTCTAATTCTATTGAGAATTTTTAGAATGAATACTATGTAGCTCAAACTCTTAAATAGTACATAAAAACAATATCCTTATTATAAACTGTCCTATAATTTAATTCAGTCAATTCTTTAAAATTTTAAAGTCTTATGATATTTTATACAGAAAAAAATAATCTTGTTATACAGTATCCACTATCTGTAAGTAATTTTACAAATGGATTGCTTTGCAAGTCCAAGTAGTAGAAGTTAAAATGGCCTCTCCATCTCCTTATCCATTACAAAGTATTTTAGCATTAAATTTCTACCTGTAATGGCATTCTCAAAAGTTCTGGAGTCTGAAATTCCAACATGTTTTGAAATCGGAGTCTGCTAAACAGACGGAAACAAATTCCAGGTCTACATCGCCCCGCTCTTAAAAACAAAATACAAAATTAATACTCAAACAAGAAATTAAGACTATAATAAACTATAAAAGTAATGTGATTTGAGAGAGAGAAGAACATGAAGATATCTGAGCTTGAATCCTTATTTCCCAAGAATCCGTTTAAAAAAATACTTCAGTTGTCTGGGGTTCCTTTTACTTACTGAGATTCACAAATAACACTTACCTGATACACCTGCTAGGGATATGGTAAAAAATCAAAAGAAATACACATTTGAGATCAAGTTAAGAGAAAAGCATGAATAACTATTGACTAATCTAAATTCAGTGAATCTTGCCAAGCTATTATCAAGGATTGTGTTTAAGCTATTACCACTGATTAGAGTTGCAAAACTTACACATTATACATCTTTTTTTTTTTTCTTTTGGTCTTTTTGAGACAGGGTCTTGCTATGCAGTTCAGGCTGGCCTTGAGCTCACTTTGTAGCCCAGACTGGTCTCAAATTAGCATACCACCCCACCTGGCACATTGCACATCTTCATGGTACTAAAATTTATCTCATAATCATAGAGACCTGTGTAACCTTCTATGAAACAACAGAGAAATATCATGAAGACAGTCTCTTTTAAACACATTCAGTCACTATGTTGGCTAACAGCAGGACTAAACATGTTAAATCATAGACATACAGAAATATCCCCTTCTACATTGTTGGACATGCATTTCTTCATCAGATACTCCCTACAATACACTTTTCACATTTCCTACATACCTAACTTTCTCCAAGGCCTCCTCTCAGACTTTTAAAATTGATGTTTCTCAGAGGATGGGCCTCCTCTCCCTGCTCTTACACTACCATCTCTCCTGAGGTGATCTTAATTATGCCCCTCACTTGGACTGCCACCCATCCTAGATCTCCTTGTGCTAATTATAGACCTATACCTCAAGAATCTTGGGCAACTCCACTTAGATTTTTCAGCCAATTCAAATTCAACACAACCAAAAGCTGATTTTTCTTCCGAAATAAATGCTCTTTCCATCTTCCCTATCTGACAACAGCACCAATCATCTAATTTTCTGAAATAAAAACCTGGATAATATCCTTGATTCTACTCTATTCCTCATCTCTCTTCCCCCAGGCATACATTTCTCTTTTAATTAACTGTTTACTTCTTTTATTTCTACCACCACTACATCAACACAGGCCATCTTCACCTTCGTCTCCAAATACATGAAAGTTATTAGAGAGCGTCCTGGTCATCATTTCTTGTCCCTGACAATCCATTCTCCGAAGAGCTGAAAGAATACTATGAACTATGTTATTCCTCATTTACTTTTTTAAAGGAGAAACAAAGGTAAAATGGTCCTTAAGGACTTATCCCCAACTTTCAGCCTGGTTTTTACTATTCTCTTCTAAACTAAATTCTATCCAAACAACTTGCCTGCTCTTTCTTTCTACTGATCTCTCACTCTTTCCCTCTGTCCTTTAGAAATGCCTTTTCACAGCTCCTCTGTATTTGTTTCAGACTCAACTTAGCCCCCCTAGAAATATTACACAGTTCTGGAACAGATCATGGAGTGTGAAAGTTGCTTAATATACTGAATCCCTAACTGGACCACTCAACTTCACCCATCAGTCTACAGTTTATCCATCACTGTATTCCTACCACTTGCACAGTTAAAGATTTCAATAAAAATTTGTTGAAAAAAATGACTGAAAATTTCCATAATTTCTGACCCTCATTTTAGATAACACAGTTTTAACAGTACCTAATCCAACTCAATGTTTCAAGTCACATTTTGTCATATGAGAACAACTGACCGATAACAAAATAACAACACTTCATGGCATTCTATAAAGTTATACAGAATTAATGCTCATAAGTCTTTAGTATGTGAGATATTCTTTCGGGGGTTCCTTTTGTTTTTGTTTTTGTTTTTGAGACAAGGTCTCACTATTTAGCTCAGGTTGGCCCTGAAATCCCAGCGATCTTCCTGCCTCAGTCCACCCCCTGCTAGGATTGTAGGGGTCTGCCCCCATGCCCACCTCTGAAGCATTCTTTCAAAGTTAGCATTCCATGTTTTCTGGCGAATTGAAATGCAACAGTAATTGTACATCATTATTGAAAAATTTATCTTTTAATCTTGCCTTTTTAAAAATGAAAAAATGGACTGGAGTGTAAAGTGCTTGCCTGGCATACAGAAGGCCCGGGGCTTCATCCCCAACACCACAAATAAATAAAATTTTTAAGAAATGAAAAAGTAACCAAAGGACATAGTAAAATAAATAACAAAGCACTGTCACACACATATATAATATATAAACATATATACTATGTGTATACAAAATGAAAATTAAGTCTCCTTTCTCCAAGGGCCCCAAATCCTCCTTTTCAGAATCAATACACTATGGTTTTTATTGTTTCTCCCAGACTCTTCCTTGGATGTGTCTATATATAGCCATGTAAATACTTGGAAACTCCACATGAGAACATATGGATAAATGTTCCTCCTTTTAACAGATACCTAATATGCCACTGTGTACTTATTAATATAATCATTTCATAATAGACACCATATTGCTCCTAAAATTTATATTATTATATATGACACTGCAAAGTACAGTCTTCAACATACACTTTTCCGTATATATACAAGTATAATCAGGATAAATTAGATGTTAAATCTATTATCAAAGGCTCTATTTGAATAGTTTTAATTTACTCTGTGAAGAAGTCATAATAATCTATATTCTCATGAGTATATAAAAAAAGTCTCCTGGCCTATACTTTTGCCATTACATTGTGCATAATGTAAAACATTTTCATCTAACTTAATCTGATAAAAAAATAGTACTCTCTTAATTTGCACTTACTTTGGTATATATGTGGTGGTATATATGAGGGCATTTATGCCACCCTATTTATTAATAGGGCATGCATATTCTTTATTTTGGTAAACCAACTGTTTTGTTTTATACTATATTTTGTTCTATACTGTATTTTGTTCTATACTGTATTATAATTAGTTGTTGATTTTCTTTTCTTTCGGGGGGGGCGTGGTTTGAAACAGGGTCTCACTGTATAGTTCAGGCTGCCCATGAATTGACTATGTAGCCCAGGCTAGCCTCGAACTTGTGGCAATCCTCTTGCCTCAGCGTTTCAGGGCTGGGATTAAAGGCACTTGCCACTATGCCCAGCAACTTTCTTAAAGAGATTCTTTTTTTACAATAAGGACATTAGCCCTTTATCCTGTATTGTAAACATTTACAGAATTTTTGCTTTTGTTATTTAGTGTCTTTTATCTTAGGGTGCACTCTACCACAGTCCTAAATTTTAATATAACTTATATTCAGCTTTTTAAAAAGCATTAAAATGCTTAGCTTCACAAAGATTCAACATTAACTTGAAAATTAACAGAAAGGATACATGATAAATATGTTGAATAAATATGTGGTATATATGATAAATATGTTTCATATATATGAAAATGTTTCCACTTTACATACAATTGAATGAATGTACATTAAACATACATTACCTGCCTTTTCGTTGTATGGCACTAGCTTTCGAAATCCATACCATTTTTAACATTGTAACAAAATTCAATGCATCAAAGGATTTCTGTAATATTTAAATCATCTTTATGTTAAAACATAGAAGGTACTTAAGAGAAAACAGCTGGAAACATTATCAACATATTTTACACACCCAGTTTAAAGTACCAACTTGATTAAATAATTGGAACAAAGTACTGACTCTGAAAAATTCAGATACTCTAGTTAAAAACATTAAGGAGAAACAAAAGAAAACAAAATTAAACTCAGAGAGGCCATAAAATTATCCTCTTCTATGCTTTGCTGAGCTATCTGCTATTCATGGCAGTAGGTTCTCAAGAGAAATGAAGACTGGGAAAACTGATCTATTCTCTAGAGGGCATTTTCTATCACATTTTCATTGTTATAAAGACTGAACGATCAGGGAAAAACATTTTCTGAAATACTTTTTCCAGGGAACTGATCCAGAAAAATAATAATCACTAAACTAATCTTATCCCATAGCTAAGAATTTTTAACTCTTACTTTACTTCCTGCTGAGCAACTTAAAAAGTTAGCCTATTTTGGATGTTGCAAAGAAAAACATATGAGAAAACCATAAGTAACCTCAAAGAAACTAAAGTAAACATCTGCAGAGAAATACTTTAAAAGAATACATCCCTCATTAGAATACATACCTCAGTTATTCAGACATGTATTTTTCTTTGTGTAAAATAACTACACAGTCTGGGTGTGGTGGCACATGCTTGTAATCCCAGTGCTCTGGGAGGGTGAGGCGGAGAATCACAAATTCAAGCCCAGTCTAGGCAACTCAGTAATTTAAGGAGACCCTGACTCAAAATAAAAAATAAAAGCCAAGCATGGTACTGCAATGCCTGTAATCCTAGCACTTGGAAGGTTGAGGTAGGAGGTTGCCACAAATTCAAGGCCAGCCTGAATTACACAGGCAGACTCTGTCTCAAAACAAACCCACAATAATAATAATTCAAAAGTAAAAGATAAAAGCATGCAGATGTAGCTCTACAAGCAGGCCCTGGGTTCAAGTCATAGTTCCACAAAATTAATCAATTAAAATAACTACATATAGCAAATAAAAATAGGTTCTCATAATAGTTTAATTACAGAATTTTTACAAAATGTTACTCAAGGCCAGAGTTATAACCCAGTGGCACAAGTGCCCACCTGGCAAGCACAAGGTCCTGACTTTGATTCCTGGCACCACAAAAAAAAAAAAGTTACTCGATTTTTAATGCAAGTATTTCATTTGTCAATCATGTGTATAAAATAACTTGATAGTGTCTGTATGTTTAAACTATGATTTACTTAAAAAACAAATTTACAACTTAGAAATTACCTCATTAGAGGAATTTCTAAAATATTCAAAACCTACTTCCATCTGCATTACATAATTCTAGAACAGTAAAATCTGATATTAGTTCATTTCAGTTTTATTGAAAATATTTACTACTGTTCTATTACAAAAAAGTTCTATTATAAAAACTTTCATTGCAGTATCCAACTGTAATAAATCTGACTAAATTCTGTAATATTACTCTCCATTAGAGATTCCTCAAAACTACATTGAAAACATTAATTTCTTCACATTAAAAATGATCAGTTCTATACACTAAAGAAGCATAACTTGCTCTGTACAAAAACAATAATATTGCTTTTCTTGACAAATGAATTACTTCTATCAATTTCAGTCTTTCAATGAATGGCTCTACCAAAAGTGACACCGAGAACTGCATTTCTATACTGAAAGGAAATAATTACTCCCTTTTATTTATACCAGGTGTTAGAAAACTGTTTTTGGAAAGGGCCAAGCTACAAATATTTTAGCCTGTGACAAAGCCTGTGCTACACTCATTTAAATGCCTATGCAGTGTGAAAGTCTCTATGCACAGCAGGGAAAAGCAATGGTCTTGTTTTTACAAAAGCGGGAAGCAAGTCTAGATTGAATGCTGGCTTGTGCTTGTTAAGCATTGGTTTAAGGGGATGTGGGATGGTTGGTTGACTGGTTGGAGTTTTCTTGCTCCTTTCTCATCAAGGTTCTCTTAAACTACACTTACTACTAGGAATTGAAAATCTAACAATAAACATGAGGGACCTGGTCTATGCCCAGAGGTAGGAGAAAAACACAAAAAATATACAACTGAATTCACACTGTGATAACATTCTCAGTACAAGTAACCAAGCCTTGAGCCAGACATGGTGGTGTATGACTGTAAACCCAGCACTTGGGAGGCTGAGGCAGGAGGATCACCATGAGTTCAAGGCTAGCCGGGGCTACATTGTGAGTTCAAGACCAGCCTGAACTACCCCGCGAGACCCTATCTCAAAAAGACCAAAAGAAAAAAAAAAAAAAAAAAAAGAAGCAACCAAGTCTTTTCTTTCTTTTTAATTTTTAATGATAAAAGTTAATTTTTTTCTAATTTGCTAAAATATATTCTATATATTGAACTTAAGGTAGAATATTTGCATGAAATCAGTATTTACTACGCTAAATTCATCTAGAAATAAATTTTTCCACTAAAGTGAATTCTGTTTAGAAAAAGCTCTTGTTGGAAGAGAATGCAACCTTCTTCTTTAAGCGAAAATACAACTTATACATACCTCTTTCACTTTTCCAGAATCAATAACAAAGACAACATCATTGACCGTTATGCTAGTTTCAGCAATATTTGTGGAAAGAATCTGCAATAGAGTATTATTTTGTAAGTAATATGAAAGTAGAAGAATGACTAATAATAATGGGGAAAAATTTTTATGAAGCTTACTATTTTTCGAACACCTGCAGGTGGAGTTCTTAATACTTTCTTTTGATCAGACGTTTGCATATTTGAGTGAAGCATAAAGACCTGATATCTGTTGACAAGTGAAAGAGAAATATACTGTCGTGCCTGTCTGTTATTTTAAGCAACAAATATAAAACTTTAGATTTTACCTATGCACATTGTCGGCAAACCGCTTGTCATCAAACAGGATGCGATCTCTCAGACCAACAATTTCATCATATCCCGGTAAAAAAATTAATACTGCACCTTGGAGAAGAATTTTTTAATATTAAACCTTGTGAAATCAGAAGCAATCAAAAGAACCAATTATAAGGAACTATACATGTGTTTTCAAGTATTTGTAAATTACCATGAGTTATTCATGCATTACTACCAATGTAATTACAGAGGAATATGGATAATCAAAACATTAATTTTTAAAGCAAAGTATACATTTTGCTGCAGTTCTTTTAGATGGTATTTATTTACCAGTATCACAGCTATGGCAGATATTGTACAGAAGATGCATGATCAAATCCAAGTCTACTTTTTCATCATCAAAACTATGATGATAAGCTTTTAGAAGCTCTCTATCTTCTGCACTGAGGTCATTTCCATTTGTTTGAACCAGAGAACTTTCATCTAGATTTCCAAATTCCAATGAAGCACTTTAAAAAAAAAAAAAGACCAAGTCAGTTTCCATTACAAAGAGTAACTCTTACACTCTTTTTTTTTTTTTTTTTTTTTTTTTTTTTTTTTTTTTTTTTTTTTTTTTTTTTTTTTTTTTTTTTTTTTGCGGTACTGGGGATCGAACTCTGGACCCTGCGCTTGCTAAGCAAGCGCTTATTCCACTGAGCTATATCCCCAGCAAGAGTAACTCTTAAAAGACCAATAGTTCTCATTATGCCCTTGTTCACATTTCCAATAGGCCCTAAGGACAATAAGTGACAATATAATATGATTATAATTCATGCTTTGGTTTTAAGCACTTTATTTAACATAAAATTTGGTAATCAGTACTTTTAGAAAATCTCAAACTGAAGAAATTTGTCAAAAGGAAGTACACAAATGGTTTATAAGCACTTGAAAAGATGTTCAACTTCATTGATCATCAGGAAAATACAAAACAAAACCATAATAAAATGCTCATCCAGTAAGATGGACACAATCAGAAAGACAGGTGGCAAGTGTTAGCATGTAGAGAGATTAGAACCCTCCCACATTCCTTGCAGAAACATAGAACAGTGCAGCCACTTTGGAAAACACCATGGTATTTCTTCAAAGGTTAAACACAGAGTTGCTATATGCCTCAGCAAATTTGCTTCTAGGTCTATACACAAGAGAAATGGAAGAAAATATGTCTACATAAATCTGTCAGTTAAGACAAATGTTCGTACCTGAATCACTCATAATAGCTAGAAAGTGGAAACAACACAAATGCTCACGGACAAATGGATAAACTATTCTATATCCACAGAATGATAATCTAGTCACAAGAAAATCTACATCATGAATAGACCTTAAAAACATTATGCTAAGTGAAAGAAGCCAATTATGAAGTACCACATATTATATAATTCCACTTATATGAGATGTTTAGAATAGATAAATTTCTAGAAACAGGAAGTAGATTAGTGGTTCACCTAGGGCTGAGAGGTTAATGG
Source organism: Dinomys branickii (assembly GCA_004027595.1). NCBI lineage: Eukaryota > Metazoa > Chordata > Mammalia > Rodentia > Dinomyidae > Dinomys > Dinomys branickii. Next base: position 46,856 of record PVLD010007715.1, on the reverse strand, counting down.
GAAAAGAAGGTGTGACTGCTAGTGGGTACATGTTTCTTTCTGTGGTGATAAAAATGTCCTAAAACTGACTGTGGTAAAAAGTGTGTAAGTTCATGAACATATTAAAAAAAAAAAAAAATCACTAAATTGTACACTTACATGAGTGAATTATATGGTGTATGAATGACCTCAAAAAACATTAAAAATAATTGGTTATCATACACACCCACACATACACACACAAGTATAAATTTTTTTCTTTTTTGGACAGAGTCTCGCTATGTACTTCAACCTGTCCTTGAACTCATTATGTAGCTCAAGCTGACCTCAAATGTGTGGTGATCCTCCTCAGCCTCTGCCTCCCAAGTGCTGGGTTTACAGGTACATGCCACTATGCCCAGCTTCATTTATATTTTCTTAATAGGTTATTTCTAATTGTTCGATATTACAAATAATATTTTGATAAATAGTCTACAATAAAAACCTCTATAGATAATTCTACAGTAAAAACAGGTTAATTGTGCCATTTTCCAAAAGCCCAGAATCAGCATAAACTACTACTTTTCTTCATCCTATTATAAAAACGTCAACTCCTGCCATCACTAATAATTATCAATAGGATTTTCAGGAAGTTCAGTTCAGCCCAATCTCTCTCAACAAGCTTAGGAGAAAATAACAAGACTGTTTTCAATAGGCAAAATATTAAGATTATATATCTCTTAATTACAGTATTTTGAATATCAAGATCTATTGCAAAATATTCTAAATTTATTGTTTACTTTTTAACAGATAAGAAATATATTCTTTGAATAAAACTATAAAACTAAATTATTACTATCAATAATCCAGCAAACACAATAATAAATTTAATTCTAAATATTTGAAATTTTCTGGGCATGCTAATGCATGAAGATAAAATATAATGATTAAAATAGTAAGTTAAAATATAGTAATCTATAATTCCAACACTGTGGGAGGCTGAGGCAGGAAGACCACAAATTCAATTCTGGTCCAGGCCACTCATGCAATTTAGCAAAACCATGTCTCAAAATAAATAAAGGGCTGGAGATGTAGCTCAATGAAATCCCCAGTACTACAAAATATTAAAATAAAAATATTTGAAATTTGGAGTAAAAAGCATTACTGGCTAAGTATTATCAAGATAACTGTTTTACTTGGTAATCAACAGTATCTATACTCAGCAAAACCAAAATAATGATTGGAACATTTAAAGTGTTCTCACTTAAAGACTGCAAATTTTGCATACTATTATTAAAATGACAACAACAACAAAAAAAAACCGTTATAAGGATTAGCATTTGCATGTACTAAGAATTTTGAGACTCTCTAAAGTATCAATGAAATCAAAATGACATAATTTCATAAACACTTCTTTCAATGTCTGAGACTACATCTACAGAAGTACAAAACCTCAGCTCAAATAAAACATTTTATATGTTCTTGAGCAGTAGATGATTTACTATGTTAACTTCGGAATCCATTTTGGGGGGGACTCTCAGAGGTGGACAACAATTAGAAGCCATCAATGTATTATAAAATATATTAAAGCTTCTTTTAAACATTTTTAAAATCTATATAACTAATCTAAATTTATCTAAAATCTCTAGTAAAAGATAATTAGGGGCAAAGGATGCACCTCAGTGTTAGACAGCCTGCCAAACATACACAAACAAGGCCCTGGGTTCCCAGGTTCAATCACTAGCATCACTTTAAAAAGAAAGATAATTAGATCGGATTTGTAAGATACACAAAGTACCTACATTGCCCTTCTGATTTCTCCCTTTTTAAAATAAGAGAGAACTGAAGAAAAAAATGGAAGTAGAGCTTTTTTCAAATGGGAACAGGATCGAGAGGTGGAGAGAACAGGGAGGGATGAGAGGGAAAGGGGACAAAAAGAATTAAGATGTGTTATGTACATGTACAAACTCCCCATTATAAATGTAATCATTATGTAGTGCAAACATATACTAATTTTAAAATTTAAAAAGTCAAATTAACATATTTATAGCATTAATAAATAATTTTATGAAAGTTGTAACAAAAACCTATGATCATATTACTTAGGACCTTTTGCAATTGTTGAAGGCATTTTTTTACTAACTGCTATTATTTCTAAATAACATTTATCTTCTGCTATTTAATAAAAATTTAGTCATTATCTGTGAACCTCCAACTAAGCAAAAATGAGGTTACCGTCTCTACTTCCATAAACATCCCGCCCACTCCAAATCCCACAGTAAAAAAATCTCCATTCGGTTTTTACTCTCCTGAGATCCTATAAACATGACACACTGCTGAGCCAGACTGTGACCCACAACACAGCTACTTTCTTCTGTTCCCCTCCAAGGTGAATACTGTTCAATGTTCATTTGCTTAGTTTTCTGTGAATTTATCACTAATTCTTCTGAAACACACCAAGAGTCTTGAAAAGCTTTCTAATATGATTAAAAATATTAGGTAGGGCTGGGGATATAGCTCAGTGCACAGGGTCCTGAGTTCGATCCCCAGTACCGCCAAAAAAAAAAACAAAAAAAAAGTAAAAAATATTAGGTAATTGTTTTATCCTCTCAGAGACTTCCCTCCTGAACTCCCATCTTTTCTGTTCCTGTGGGACTGGACAGGTCTGTTAGCTGTCATCCTAACACTCCTTTTGTATCAGGATTCAGAGCATTCCTTTCACCTAATCCTTGTACTAGATACATTTTTCTGGGGTTTTCTGTTTGTTGTACTTATTTTTTGTGAAACACTTTCTCTGAAAGTTTCCTGATAAAAGGTACATAGAAATTAAAATTTTTTAAATGTTTTTTTCTACAATTTTTCATACTTTAGAAACAATTTTCTCAACTTTATTTCAGAAACATTCTGAAATTTTATGCTATCATATTTTTATTTAATTATGCAATAAATATTTATTAATCATCTATTATAACCAGGCACTGTTCTTGAACAAAAGACACAAAAGAAGTGTACTAAACACCATGGGAGAGAAGAAAGAAAAACAGTAAACCAGCAAAGTACATAGTAGATTGGAGAGTAGCACGTCCTACAGGTAAAAGAAAAAAGAAAACATAGAGCAGGTTAAGGACAATGCAGGGAGGTAGATTGCAAAATGAGGTTGGGTAAATTAGAGTAGGCCTCATGAAGATGAAATCTGAATGAAGATTTTTGGCCTGTTCCTTTTTTATGGGCCAAGTTTCTCCTAGCCACTGATGCTTAGTTTTATCCAAGTTCCAGAGTTTTCTGTCGCTGCTCTGTTTGTTTTGCTTATTCAACTTATGGGTGCGGTTCTTCCTCAAATGTCTAATAAAGATCAACCCTTGACAGTTCTTCCCTTTTAAAGAGGAAAGTATCAAAGCCCTGTCTACACAGGTGGGGATTGTTAAGTGATCAGGTTTAAAGATCATTTCATTGTAGGAGGCTGGTGTGGTGGTGCACACTTGCAATCCCAGCACTCAGGAGGCTGGGGCAGGAGGATCACCATGAGTCTGATGCCAGACTGGGCTCCGTTCCGTAGTGGGTTCAAGCCCAGCCAAGGTCTCTGCATAGCAAGACCCTGTCTCAAAAAAAGCCAAAAACCAACCTCCCGTAAGTCGAAACATTTTCTCTATTTGGTCTATTTTTCCAGGAAAGAGTTACCAAGTTTTCTGCCAAAGAACATAAACGTCAAACGGGAAAGGGTGACAGTAAGTCGCATCAGAAAGAAGTGGATGGCATTTCAACCCTCAGACTAGGGATTTTCATTCTTTGTTATTTGATAAACTCATTCCTACTTTCCCACTGTAGGTAGTAAACTCAAGTCCAAAGCCTGCACAGCTAGGTTTTTTTAATAATCCTAAAATCAAAAGCTTCTGTGGCTCAAGTTTTAAAATAAATTTCCTATTTCCTACCAAGGTGGGAAAGGGATATCATCTGATGGCAGGGAAGAAGGTGACGTGAGGCTCTTGATCCATGTCACAATACTGTTTTCTGGAGTTTGGGCTTTGGTTTTTAACACTCCTTTCATTGCTTCATATAAAGGTAACTGAATGAAAACCAAAAGAGTTCTAAAGCTAAAGTGAGTTTGTTTCTTATTAGCACTGTTTTCTTTGTTCTGCTATGTCTATCACTTATTAATCAGCTACCTATCATCCAAAACTGTATCAGCATCTTCTATCAGTTATTGTGTCCTCTTTCGTTCTCTTTTACTTTGCCAGTTTTCACCTTTCATGTTCTTTTATCATCATTTTACTGAGATAAATATATATGTTGAATCTACTATGTTTAACTGCAAATCCCTCTTTTGATTTTTCAAAAGAAGACTAAGATAAACATTAAAACAATAGATTTTTGTCTAAAAAAATCAGAGAGAACATTTCTTCTAACTACAAAAAACAGTCTCTGGACAAAAAGACTATAAATAGCCTAATTTTATATATTCCATGGTTTATATAGCTAGGCTTTAAAAAAAAAAAAAGAAAAGAATATTAATTTAAAATACTAAAGCTTTACCTGTAAGATTCTAGAAGATCCACAATTTCAGTCTGCCCAAAGTGTTTAGCCCAATCTAAGGCCATCCTGCCAAAATTCAAAGATAACAGACTAAGACAAAAATAATTTGCTCTCAAAATTATAAAACTAGCTACTCAAAATTATTTACCCACTAGAGATCCACCAGCAATTATTACATAATGGCTTTTAATATAAAGGCAAATGTAAGAATTTTAAAAAGATATGTAAAGATATACAAAAAATGGATGCAGTCTAAAATTACCAGCCATTTGATGCTTTACTATGGACATTGGCTCCCATACTAATTAACTGCTCTACTTGACTTGCAAAGCCTCGTCCTGCAGCAACCATCAGAGCTGTTGCACTGGTTTCACTATGTCTGTAATCAACTAAAAGAAGAAAAAATAAAACTGTTAAACTTCCAAATTATTTAGAACTATTTTTTTATAAAATTTAAATTGCAGAAGTGGCTGTCCAATTAACATAGGACTTGCGCCTTCACTTCACATAAAAACATTATATAACCCTTAAATTAGATTATCCAAGGAAATCAGTTATTGATATGTCCTTGTATAAACAGGATCAAACAGACACTGTTAAATGGAAAGGCAGGAAAAAGAAAGGTGGCTGTTACAACTATTTAAAACTCACCTAAGTAATGAAAATAGCAAAGCTATAAAGTTTCAGAACCCTTACAAATCTTAAATCTAGATGTTGCCTCAATTACCAAATGACAAGATATTAAAAAGTTCATCTTCACCAGTAACCAGTTATTAATCTTTAAAAATTTCAAGTAAAATTCACAATAAATTCATTTTAATCCTACACTATTCTATTCTCTATCTTACAAAATCTCAATGTGTATGTCTTAGTCTGTTTTCTTTTGCTTTATACTGGGTACTATCACCGGAGACCGGGAGACTTACAAAGGAAAGCTCCTTACTTAGGTTACAGGTCTTAAGGCCCAAAAGCATGGCACCAGCATGTGCTCGGCTTCTTCAGAGTCTGATGCCGCCCAACTCATGGCAGAGTGGGGTAGGTGGGTACATCCAAAAGGGGCCAAGCTTGTGGAGTAGCCTCTCTTTATAACAATACACTCTAGCAGTAACCAATCCTATATTGTGAGAGCAACTCACACCCTTCTGGAAAAGGAATAAATACTCTTACAGACTCAATCATTTCTTAAAGGTTCCAACACCTCTCAATAAAAATAAGTTTGGAACAAATCTCAAGGTGAGTTTTGGTGGGGACAAACTATTTTTAAAGCACAGCAAGGAAAAACACCAGCAGAATATTTACTTCTTATAGAAGTCCTTCACAGAAAAATAAATTCTATTAAAAGTTCCTTCTTGGGGCTGGGGATATAGCTCAGTGGAATAAGCCCTTGCCTAGCAAGCGCAGGGTCCTGAGTTCGATCTCCAGTACCAAAAAAAAAAAAAAAAAAAAGTTCCTTCTTAGAATATATTTCTCAAGTAGTTAATATATAATTGCTTAGCACTAATTTGCTTAAATTATAAAATTGGTAATTTTAAAAAGAATTTCTCACTGGAAAAAAAAACCTCAGTGTAAAATTTCAGTTAATTACAAAGGAAAAAATTTAGTTTTCTATATATAGTATACCTAATTACCCTCATTATTTAATATCATCCTAAAATATGTATGTGCCATCACTATCAATCAGTGGTTTCAAAAGTGAGGAGGGAACTTAGAATTACCTTGGGCTTTTGTTTTTTAGGACTTTACTATTTTACAGCTCTTCTACATTCAACACAAAACTGAGAGGAATGTAGAGATATTCCACATACCCTATCCCTACAACATATGGTCTCCACTTTTAGCCAAAAGAGTGGTGCGTTTGTTATAAGTCACGAACCTAGACTGACCTCTAATCACCCCTCTGCAGTTTTCATTAGGGTTCACTCTTGGTGGTATATAGTCTATGAGGTTAGACAAATGTACAATGATATGAATTTTTATTTTTTACACTGTTTTGCTTTTCATTTTTGAAAGCACAGATAGAGACTGTGCTATCACTCTCAGAGAAACCAGGTACCACGTCATGGTGTAATAAAACAGCGCTATGGAAAGACTCAGTTGGCAAGAACCTGGCCTTCTGGCAGTAGTGTGCAACAAACTAAAGCTTCTTGCCACAAGCCATGTGAATAAACCTTTTTAAAAGCAGATCATCCACCCAAAACAACCTTCAGATGATTACAGCCCCAATCAATATGTCAAATAGCCCTCATGAAAGAATGGAAGCCAGCATAATCACCTAAATTGCTTCTTCATTCTGAATTCTCAGAAACTATCTAAGTTTTGGAATCATTTGTGAGGCAGTAACAGACTATGTCTAGTCTTACTATTTGCTGCTTCTATAGGGTCACATAGGGAAAATGCTGGCACCAAGAAAGAAACCTAGAAAGACCACGGTTTCTTAGATTACATAAAGTATTTCCAACTCACAGGCCATTAAGAGATGAGGTTTTAGAGACTAAAAGATGACAAGTGCATAAACCATAGTACTATAACACTTTTGGTTTATTTTATGTGACTGTAGACATAAGAGCAATGGACTTAAGAAAATGTATAAACTATATATAGAAGCAGACGCCTAGGTCCCAGGATGACCATTATTAAGTAATCTATTAAGTAATATCTAAGGAGAACCAAAGATAACATTTAGACACTTAAAATGTTTAAATATTTTAAAAATATACATCTCAGACATTAAATTTCTTAAAAATTACTACATTCATTTGAGTAAATTTTGTCTTTAAATGGAAAAATAAAGGAAACTGGAAATGAAGAACTACACTTCCAAAAAAATTACTTCTCAACATGCACATCAATTATAGAATAATTCAATTGATTAATCAATGTATAAATTTAAAGTGTTTGCTAATATTTAAAATAAAACTTTTTAAAAAGAGCTTCTGAAAAGAAACAGTGGGTCAAATCTACCTATAAAATGAAATTTATAAGGAATAAATGGATCAGATGTGGTAGCACATGCTTATAATCCTAGTACTCTAGGAGGCTGAGGCAGGAGGATCATGAGTAGAAGCCCAGCTTGGGCAAAACATACCCAAAGGACGACAGAACAGGGCAGGACAGGACTATACACTAAGTCATGTTAAATAAGACCAGTTAAAGTAATACAAACAGCTCAAAAAAAAAAAGAAAACAACTTACTATATTCACAAACCTGAAAGTCTGTCAGAAAAAATACACACTAAATCTTTTCATTATCACAGCAGAAGTAGAAAAAGATAAAAGCCATTATATGTAGATTTTACTTGAACATACTAATAAATCACCAATCTAAACAATCAAATTTGAAAGAAAACCTATAAAGTTAGTGAGCTTTCTGTCACTAAATATATTCAGATGGATTATTATTTAGTAAAGATGCTTAAAGTAAAATTGTTACTGAACAAATATTTTTAAAAACTTACTATAAACCTCTGACGACCCCAGTATGAGTAAAATGGACAAGGTTTCTGCCCTCATGTAATTTACATGCTACTGGAGGAAACAGAGAATAAAAAATTACAAATGCATGCTGTCAAGTAATGAAAGCACAACAAAGAACAAAGCAAGGTAAGGAGAAATACTGAGAAAAGGGTATAATTTTAGTGATCAGAAAGGGCTTCTCTGAGAAGGCAATATCTAAGCAGTGCTAAACAAAAGAGGCTGTAAGCCATATGCCTGAATGTCTATAAGGACACCATTTCAGGCATAAGGAAACCACAAAACAAAGGCTGAAAAATGGAACTGTGTCAACATATATGAAAAAAAACAAAGAAGACAGGTATGGCCAGAATAGAAATTGAGATTAAAAAAAAAACAAGACCCATCAAGGAAAAGACCCACCATGGAAAGGACTTGACTTTTATTCACAATGGAGTGAGAGGCATAGAAGAGTTGCAAACAGTCCAGTAGAATTTTTGAAATGAGCAATCTCACTGTTCTATGGAGCACAGAATGCAGAAACTTAAGAACAGAAGTACTTATCATGGCACTGTAAGACTCCAGATATGTGGAATGTGGTCATGTTCAGGATGTATTACAAAAGGTAAAGTTAATAGGATTTGCCAATGTAAATTTGGGAGAGCAAAGTTAAGGATGACTTTAAGTACACTTTCTAGCTTAAGAAAAGTGAGTAGATCCCCATTTTCTGAAAAGAAAATACGAAGGAAAGGGTAGGCGAGGAAGGAAGGAGGTGGTGATAGGATTAAGACACACAGACTTTCACACACCTAACATACATCTAACTGGAGATATCAAGTGGTCAAGTGTACTAAAATCACTGAGGAAGTTGGAAGTGAAAAATGACAGACCATTTAAAATACTTAAAGCTATGACTAGATGAGATCCATACACATAGTAAATGTAAACAGAAATAAAGTCTAAGAATTGAGGCCTGGGACATTGTATATTTGGAGACTAGGATAAAAAAAAAGAGAAAGAAAGATCTCATCAACAAAACCATGAAATTACAGCCAGAGAAACAAAAAGAAGCCAAGTATGAAAATGAGAAATTGATTAATTAAAGAAAATGTTTCAAAAGGAAAAACAATAATAATTATAATGACAATAATGCTAAAGGGTTTTAGGTGAAGGGATAAACTACTTAACTTCTAACTCCTTCCTCTACAGACTTTCTATTACTCATTTGGCCTTTTGCCTAGAAATCTAGAGTTCTCAAATCTGCCTCTGGTTACCAATACCCATCATAATCAACTACTAAAAGGAAAGTAACTCATTAGGGAAAACGTAACACAACATAAAGTAGGTACTTATGAACCAGAACTTGAGCTCATATAACTAAAGGTACACTAAATGTTTCCATTTACTAAATTAATAACCTAAAAAAATGATTATTTTTTTCTTCCTTCTATTGAAATGACAAATCTGAGGCCATCAAAAATTATTTCCCAGTGATATGTATGTGTACAAATATACACATATAAAAGCACCTTTGTAAATAACTGTCATGTATATGTACACATAGGTTAAGAGCCCCTAAATTAATGTAATACGTATTGATTTTACTACAGCATGCTAGAAACATACTCATTTGTTGTCTTAGTTACTTTTCACTGCTGGGACAAAATACTTGATACCCACAAGTTAAAGGAGGAAAGCGTTTATTCCAGCTCACAATATGCAGAGGTTTCAGTCCATAGTCAGCTGGCTCCAGGGCAGAGTGGCACAGCAGACAGGCATCACAGAGAAGAACTATTCATGATGTGGCAGGCACAAAGCAGTAACAGCAAGCCTTTCCTCCCTCCCTTTATATTCCACCCAGGCTTTAAGCCTATTGACTGGTGCCACCCACACCAATCAGGGCTTCCACGCTCCACACCAAGAACTACGCTCAACCAGCTTAGTTATCGCTCACCCTTCCTCCCAGTACTACACACCCCATGTCCAGCCACCTCAGAAAACTCCCACCACCTGTGAGTGCATAAGGCTCTGGGGAGACATCTAGACACAAGCCATAACATTTGCACATTTGAATTAAAATACTCCCAAACAATAAATTACTGGTTATGAACAAAAAACATAATGCATATACTTTCAATTCAACTGTACTTCTATTATAAATAATTGCATAAAAGTAATTTAAAAATTGAAAAGAACATACCACTAACGTTTTCAGTTAAAATAAGATGGAAGACCTGAGCAAAGGCATCAACATCTTTATGTAGCCATATATCAGAAAGACAAGTATCCATTTCCTTTATTAGCCATGGCTCAAGACAATTCGCATCTTTTTCTGACTTTAAAAAAAAGTAAAAATTATAAATTATTGAACAGCTTAACTTTTGCTTGCAAAGAATATAAAAATGCTCATACTGACCATAAGAACTACTAACCCCATATAATATATTAATGCATTATATAATATTATAGCAAAGGCTTCTCATTTCATCTTATAAACATTTACAATACTGTATCTCATTCTCATATTCATCTTTTATCTAAGAATGATCTTGTCAACAAAAGTCTATGATCTAGTCACAACACTGTGTTTTTTATTGGTAGGCTATTACTAAATATACTTATGTACTGGTGGTTCCCTTTCCCAGCTACAAAACATAAAAGGCATCACTAGGAGCTCTTTTAACATTCTTCAAAAGTAGAATCTTTTTAAAACCTCATGTAGCATTCATATGAGTATATTAAACTTTACCCATTAGTAAAAAATTATAAGTATCTCTGTAGTACATAAGTTCTCATATTCAAAACAGTAAAATTATTCTTCTAAAAAGAAAGTTTAGGGTTAGGAATATAGTTCAGTTGTATAGTGTCGGCTTAGCATGTGGAAGGCTCTGGGTCTGACAACCAGCAACAAAAAAAAAAAAAAAAAAGAAAAGAAAAAGTGGTTCTAAATTAACCTATATAATTTTACTAAAAATACCATTGTGAAACCAATAAGGTCTTACCAGCTGGCTAAAGATGGCATCACCCCCATCATCCAATAAATCATACTCTTCAGTCACATTTGGAATAGTTCTCTGTCTCTGAGATTCAGGCTTGAAAGTATTCTCTTGAGCTGAGTACCATTCTGTAAGTGTGGTTTGCTGTTTTTCTTCTAAATTACCAAAGAAAAATAAATAGGTAATTATTCCTTTTTTAAAAAATTAAGTGAATCTGGTATCACATAAAAATTGGCTTTATAAAAAAAATTGGCTTTGTTCTGCAGTTACCTTTTTAAAATATTAAGAATATTTAATAAAACATGGTATGATAAGGACACATGAAACTGCTTAAAAACATCTATTCATCTAGTGGTAAGAAGTTTATGTTTAAGTAAGTTCAGAATTAATATTCTTATCTATATTAGACTTAACGTTTCAATCTAACATCTATATAGCACCTTGCAGAAAGTCATTTATTAAACTTCTATCACCCTGCCCACTGTTTGAGATTCTAGATTATAATTCCCGAGTCTCACAAGTTTCAAGACCTAAGAGTTTCACAACTTAGATGTAAGAGATTCAGCACTGCCCAGTGAAATAGGCATTACTAATTATATTACTTAAGAGAAGAATCCTAAAGAGTTAAGAAATTTGTGCAAGATTCTTAAGAATAAACAAAGAAGTCAAAGCTTGAAGGTAGGTCTATCATGATGAATAACATAGCTAAAAGTAAAGAAAGAAATCCAAATCTCAATTCAAAAGCTATGATATGGTATAATACAAAAGGGTAAATAATAATGTTAAATCCAAAGTACTGATGCAACCTCATAATAATATCAAGATTTTGAAACTTGGGAGATTTTTAAATAAGATAAACTTATTACTGCTCAGATGTTATTCTTTCTCTTTCCTCTCATCAACTTCTTCCTCCCATCTATGAGACATGCTATGGGCAACCAATATACTCTTTTGTTTCTGTAACTTGATATTTTGGAAACAGACACACTCAACCCCATCAATTCTGGTAGTCACTTTCAATTCTTCCCCATGGATTACAACATCTAAATATAAATCAGATACATGTGGGGCAATTTTGAACATAATTTTATACAATTATATGCAAGAGATACTTTTAAGTGTCCTTATACCTCCATAATATAAAGCTGAAGTACTTCAGAAAGACATTTTTAATAGTTATTTTTTATTTCTTCAACTAAAAAGCTTACCTCGTTGTTTTTCTTTTTTATACTTTAACATTTCTTTGTTTGTATATCCAGTACTTCTTAAAATATCTTCCAAAAACATTTCCTTTACTTCAAATGGTCTTCCTTGTACTAAATAACAGAAGTTTCCAAAGTCAGTGTTCATCTTAGAAATAATTCACATAACCACATTCACATAACTTAGTATGAAAATACCAACTTAATGAACCATGGTGTAGTAATATCTAATTCCACAGTTCAAGTGACTCTCTCAATATTGTCCTTTAAATATAATTTTGATTTATAGATACATGTCCATAATAGACAACTGCTTTTACCTTGGACAACTGTACATTTGTTTGTTTGTTTCTACTGTCAACTGCTTATTGTGTCTGGAATAACATTACGTACCAGGAATACAAATGGGAAGCAGAAAGAGAACTGTATCCTGCCACCTTTGGCACAGGAGCACAGCAGACAGACATTAACCAATAATCCAAAATAAATGTAAAAAGAGTTGTGAAAAGCCCTAAGAAAGTGAAATATAAGACACTATGACCTTATATAATACAGATCTGACTGCAGTGAGAAGAGGAGGAAAAAGAAACGGGAATGAACAAAACGACTAGGGCCAGTGATGGCAAACATTTTATAAATCAAGTGCCCAAACTGCACACAAAACTCACTTATTTATCGCAAAGTACCAACACTGCAATTAAACCTGAATACTGGGTTTTTAAGTCTAGAAAAATCAACTGTCATCCAATGCTCCACTACTGGGGACTTGGCTCACAGGCCAACAAAGAGGGCTCTGTGTGCCCACTGCAGCACTTGTGCCATACGTTCACCACCACTGGACAAGGCTCTATGGAAAAGAGGTTGCAGTGAAGAAAAACAAGTGTGAGCAAAGTCTCAGTGGTGGGAAGAAGTACAATGTTTCCAAGAAACTAAAAGGCTAACATATTTTTTAAATGGTGGAAACAAGAAAGTGAACAAGGGACTGCATTTCCACCTCATGCAGAAAAATGTATCTCATTAAAGGTTTAGAACTTTGTTCTGCAATAAAGGTCATTCAAATAATTAAGGTCAGGAGAGTACTCAACATCATCAGAATTCCACTTCAGAGAACACTCTGGCTATGATGTGAGAATGAATTGGTAAGACAATTAGAAGGGTCAAGAATATAGCTCTGCAGCACAGCACCTGCCCGGCAAGCACAAGGTCATGAGTTTTATTCCCAATATCAAAAATAAATAGATAGGTAGATAGAGAGATAAACAGATAGGTAAGTAAATACATACATATAATTAGAATGAAAGTAGGTCAGGTATAAACTATGGTAAAACTCAGGTAACAGATGAAAATAACTTTAGTAAGACTGGTGATAGCGAAAATGAAAAAGAAATTGATTCTTGAGACAGGAGGTAAAACACACAGAACTCAGTATGACAACGGATATGAAGGTATAATAATGGGGGAAGTATCAAATATAATTCTTGGATGTCTGTCTTGCATAGCCAGAAGGATATTACTCTGCAATAACAAGGAAAGTTGAAAGGAGAAACAGAATGGATAAAAGTTAGGGTTTGATTTAATATACATCAAATGTGAGGTACCAAAACAACATTTCAATTAACAGATGCATAGATTTAATGTGTCTAGTCACCCAAGAAACTAGTTATGAGAAGAATTTACAGGTCTGTGACTTTGATGAAGAAGGGCAACAGTAGTATGATTAACCATGACAGGCAACACAGGAAAAGAAGGAAACAGGCTTTGCAGATTAACTATTCAGTTTGGGGAATATTAGAAGCAAGACACCTGTAATATATCTAAGTCCAAAGCTCTGAAAAACAGTGTGAATTGAAAATATATATGGGTCATCAACAGACAAGAGAAAGGAGAAAGTAGAAAGCCAGGGCATAAATGAGAGCTTTCAAAGAAATTAAATGTGGATCTCCAATAGTGCAACAAAACAAAAGGAAGAAAGAGGAAAGAAATTAATAAAAAGTAAGGAAGAATAAACAGAAAAGGGATCAAGGGAATAACCCTAGAAAATATCAATATTTAAGCAGTAAGCCAAAAAAGAAAGAACTGAACAGGAACTTTGAGTACTTAAAAAAAAAAAAAAAAAAAAAAGGAAGGGCAATCACTCATGAGAAATAATACAGAAAATCGAAGTATAAAGTTTTGCCCCAAATCTGAATACTAGGCCTGTCAATTAAAACAATACTGCTAGAACCTCCCATGTGAGCAGTCCCCACCTTTCAAAACTACAAATCAGGTCAGCCTTTTGAAAAATAAAATGGCAAAAGCTATTAAAATTAAAAATGATACACTTTTTTACTTAGTAATTTCATTTTTAAAATCTGTCCCTAGAAATAAAAGTATAACAGGACATACACGCAAGGATGTTCTTTATAATATAAAGTACTTATAGTGGCGGTTGCTAAAGATGGCAAATCCAGAACTAATCTGATGATACTCAATAATAAAGGAATGGTTAAATAACTCATGGTAAATCCATATTATAAAAATGCTGAAACAGCGGATTACAAAAATGAAGTAGATTCAGATCACCCAAAAGGGAACAAAACACAGGATAGGGAAAACTATGAACTTTTTTTCTATATTGCATTAGAGAAATATTTGTATTATTTGATTAAAGTAAATATATGCAACTTTTATAATTTTTGAAGAGGAATTTTTAAAAATTTAATGATGGAACAAATTAGTTTTTATTAAAGAACAAGAGCAAAAGATAAGAATCAAGAGTAATCAGAAGTAAATAAGATGTAAACACGGGAATGTAGACCAGTTTCCTAAGAAATCTAGAGTAAAGGGAAGACACTACAAGACAGGATGTAAAGAGGATCAGGCCAAAATAAAATCTATTTCTTTTAAGGTTACAGAGCTGGGTTTACTATACAATGCCAAAGAACTGTAGATGGAAAAGTAAACTAAACGTTAACAACAGAGAGCAAAAACATGAAACCTGTATCACAGGAAAGAGAAAATAGATGTCCTCTGCTTTAGAACATTCTAATTTCTGTTAGAAAAACATCAAACTCTAAAGTATTTTTTATACAAATTACAGAAGGAATGTTATAATTTAACTTACTATGTATCACTGGACAACTTCCAAAATATCTTATAAAGAGATTTACATCCAAAGCAGCACTAGAAAGAATTAATTTCAAAGTTCGGTGCTTTTGCAACAAATCCCTTAACTTTGTAAGTAAAAAATCACTAAATCGATCCCTTTCATGCACTTCATCCTACAGTAAACAGAAATAAAACCACAAAAGTTAGAACACATTATGGATGCTTAAGTCTTTAAAATAGCAGCACTGCTGGACTTACACTAATTCAAATTAAATGTGGACAAAGTCAGTCAATATTAATAAAAAGGACAAAGTCAATCAATATTAATAAAAATGTTTTATTATGGATATTCTGGAAACAATCAGACTTCATCAACTTACTGCAGATGACAAAGTATTCCCCATAAAATATAAAGCTACATAAACTATAAAAAATTCCCAATTAATAGAATCTCACTTTTAAATATAAACAAAATCAATTTAAATGACTTCTGTTGGCATCAGGACTTAGGTACATCCTTTAGTTTGGGTAAGTTTCCAAAACTTGCTTATTAAAAGCCTGTAAAACTTAAGCTACTGTTTTTCTGATACAAACTAGATAAAAACTTAAAATTCTTTAATAAGAGGGTAATGCATCTTCTTATTTTATCATGAGGTTACTAATTTAGCAGGTTGACCATGAAATTGAATGACTGTAAAGTAATGGACCCTCACAACTAAGAAGCATGATATTATTAAAAAGGATGAAGTGACCAAGCACAGAGATAAAACTATTGCTGGAAAACTCTTTAAGTATATGCATAATTTTCAAACACGAAAAGCATATTTTTAAAACTACTGCTTTGTTTTCTTTTCTCTCATAAGGCCCAATGGTAAAAATATCCTTATCTAATAATTATTTTTAGAACTTGACCATAATAGCTTCTTCAAAACAATCTTTAGGTCTCATTTTACCCTCTTTTAAAAATATAATTATGTATTTAAATGCCACACAATCTGAGCTATATATGACAAATTCATCAATATTCTTACCACAATAACATGTGTCACAGTTGACAATGTACTATCACCTGCCATCAATGTACGAAGCAACACTCCATTAGTACAAAATGTCAGAAGTGTCTTTGGAGAAACCCTTTTTAAAGAATAAAGTAAACAATTACAAATCTTTTCTGTAATTAAAATATAGCAACTTTAAATGCTGGTCATATATGTTTGAATAAATAATAATTACTAACATAACAGTGTGTTGATATATACAGCTTATTAACAAAATTACATGAAGCATATATTTTATGCCTTATAACTTCACAACTGTATTATTTCTAGTAACTTTTTATTAACTAAATAATGTATTTGGTTAAAAAAACTTTAAAACAACTTTAAATATATTTTACTTGCAAAGAATACATAATAAATGAAATCAGTATTTTAACCACTATTAAAAACAAATAGGGCTAGAAAGACATCTCAGCAATAGAGTGCTTGCCTAGCTTTTGTAATTCCCTAAATTGGATCCCCTGTACTACAATACACAAACATTAACACACACTAGCACTCTTATTAAGAAGCTATTTGTAGTCCTACTGGAGGCTGAGCATCCTTACTCCAAAAATACAAAATCTAAAGGTTCAAAGAGTTTCAGATTTGAAAGCATTTCAGATTAAGGATGCTCACCCAGTAAACTACATACCAACATTCCTAAATCTGAAAAACTCCAAAATCTGATATGTGTCTTGTCCCAAGCATGTTGGATAAAGGTTATCCAATTTGTGTACCAATGACATTAAAACTCAGTAAAATTCCTTGTTTTCTATAAACTTCACATCAAATTTAGATGTTTTATTAGTCTCATACATTAGTCTCATTTTATAGAGAAAACTGAGGCTCAAAGAGGTGAAATAACTTGTACTTGATCACGAAGCTATGAAATGGGATTTGTATCTCAGTCTTAACTCTTTCAAACCACTTAATCAAAACTTCACTGAGTTTAGACATGATTTCAACATCTCAATATAGAATTACATTGAAAAAAATAACCATTTCACTTTTCAATACATCCCTGTATTTGTAATGAAATATATACACATTTCATCTTTTATGAGCATAACAAACATAGGACTGTCTTTACCTGCTTTCTAGTCGAATCTGATACCCAATTGTTTGACCAATTCTCTCTCTCCTCTCTGCGGCAACTCTCTCAGCCACAGCAATAGCTGCTAGCCGCCGTGGCTGAGTACAAAATATACGACAGGGGATGCCATTTTTAAAGCAATCATCTAAAAGAAACTGAGGAATCTGAAACAGAAGTATTAAAATACAAAATGACAAGTATTTTGCATACTTCAAAAATGCAAGTGAAAAAACAGTAAAAACCATAAAACTAAAAAAAGTTCTGTAATATGCCCAAATATAAACAATTCTTATAAGCAGTAATAACCAGCTAAAAATGTAATTTTAAAACATCTTGCACACAAAGGAAAGACTGAAACAGAGTAAAACAAATATTGAAAAGATCCACCAACCCAAAGCTCTGTACCTTGCAAAATTATCCTTCTCAGATGAATGAAAATTGATGGAATTTGCTACCAGTAAACTGTTTAACAAGAAATAGTCCAAAAAAGAAGAGAGTTCTTTAGAGAGAAGGAAAATGAAAAATAATACAGGCCAGGAACTCAGACTGTCATGAAGAAAGGAAGAACATCTAGAAAAACTAAGTGAGGGTAAAATCAAAACTTACGTTTCTTATTTTTAATTGACCTAACAGACAACAGTTTGTTCAAAATAACAGCAGCAATATATTTGATTACTTAGGTTTATGTACACATCTTATGTTGGAAGGGGATATACGTATGCCTGTATATAAGTGAAATGAATGACAAGAAAAAGGGACAGGAGGCAAGGATCAGCATTACATTTTAGTAAGATACACAACCTGCAACATGGTATAGTGTCGTTTTAAAGCGGATGGCATTAGTTACAAATGTACACTGCAAATAACTCTATGACAACCACTCAAAAAAGTAGATGATAAGAAAGAATTTATACTATATTTTGTAAACTATTAAAGTAAAAAACAGGATCCTGGTGCAGAAATAGTAATGAGATTAGAGATACACAATAAAAATTCCAGAAATAGACCTATAAAAACTGATCTTAAAAAATGGCACTTAAATCGAGAGGAAGGGTAAATTCTTAAGTAAAACTTATGTTTGAAAGTATAGATACTGACATAAAGAAAACGTAAGATTTATACCTGTTATGATACAATGCAATAAATTCCTTATGAATTTTTTAAATAAATGTATTTATAGGAAAGCAGTTTTTAACTTTAGCATGGCCTCAACTAAGAAAAAAAATGGTTGATGGATTCAACTAAATAAAAATGTAAACTACTGAAAAAGATACCATAAGCAAAGCTAAAAAGCAAACCAAAAAATCTGCAGAAATTATTTTTTAAATGTTTAACCGGCAACAGGCCCATATGCATAACATATATAAAAAGGTTTTAAAAAGTAAGTTCAAAATACATAAGCCAAAGGAAAAATGGGATATAAATAAAGAACTTAGAAAAAGTAAGCAGATAATAAACAAAAAGATATTCAAATCTCTCAGATCTGAGAGTCTGCAGTCTCTGCAAATAAAAATATTATTTTTTGCTTATCATATTAACAAAGGTAAAACACATACTAAATACGTGTATATATACATATATACTTTTTTTAAATTCATTCTTAAACAAGCTTTTGAGAATAATATTTTCAAAACTTTTTTAATACATGAATTCTTTTTAAAGTTTACCATAAGTAGTTACTATAGCTACTAAACCTTAACTGTAATATCCTTAATCAGAGATTTACCTCTCTGGGACTTATATTACTGAAACCCTCATAAGCAAAGAAATACTAGGAATCAATACAAGACAGTAAGTACAGTGTAAAAATAAGTTTCCTGCTCTACCAATTCCTACTTATGTAAACCAAGATAGATTAACATCTATAAATTTTAGTTTTTCATCTTTATCTGTGAAAACAGATAATAAAATCATTATGTTCCAGGGATACTGAAAGGCTAAATGAGACAACTGTTACAAAGAACTCAGAACACAGTAAATACTTTTTATTATAAAAATATTCAGAAATTCTATGCAGTTGTCTTTAAAATGAAGTTTATCTCTAAGTACTGACATGAAAAAAATCCCCACTTTCTGCTAAGCAAAGGAAGATAAAAAAAGTACATAATACTACATATCAATATTATAAAGAAATACTTGTTTTAAAAGACCTGCCTATATCAATGCAGTGAAAAGAACAAAAACAAAAAACAGAACCCCCGCCCCCCGCCAATTAGAAACATATTCCAAATTTCTGGCAATAATTCAGAAAGATGGTGGAAAAAGAATTGTAATTCTTTCACAATCTCTGTAACATTTTCCATATGCTTAAATTTTGCATAATAAACAGAAATAAAGGAGAAAACTTTAAAAAGCACTTAGTTTCTTAATACCATTAAAGGCAAGATGAATTTGGCCAATGATATTACTTTATATTATTTTATATTTCAGATAGTAGAAACATTGGTACTTTTACTTCAGCTCTTTCAACAAGATTATTTGTTATATTTAAACCCATTAGATTAACATTTTCTTCTTGAAAAACAGTGTGTATTTACTAGCTAAATTCTAAATTATCTTTTCATATCTAATAAAATAACACGTAATTTTTAAAAAAGACATCCATAATTCAGTATCATTATGAAAGACATAATTTAAATTGGATGTGGAGGCACATTCTTGTCAAATCCCAGCTACCTGGGAGGCCAAGGCAGGAGGATCACTAATCTAAACCCCAGCCTAGGCAACTTTAAAAGATTTTGTCTCAAAATAAAAAGGGCTGAAAATATAGCTCAGTCACTGAACATTCGCCTAGCATATAGGAGGCCTTGGATTAAATTACGAGTATTGCAAATAATTATTATTATTTTAATTATAATATTAGCAAAATAAAAACATTTCTACCAAAATTTCCATGTTTATTCTCCATTCAACATAGTAATTAAAATGGCTACAATTAATACCTAATGGTAAAATGTACTCTAAAATAATGGTAACAATCTAAGACATTCAAACAGATTTTCTAAAGTAATTCCATGCTATTTCACTTAATCATACCAAGGCTTATGCTGAAGAAAAGTCCATACAGTCTTCAGTTTAAAATGTCATATTTTTAATTATTTAGTTTTATAGGCTCAAGTTTTAATGACAAAGAATTATTCTGTGAAAATGGCTAAATCCTATAAGCTAGCACCTGATAAAATTCACAAACTCTCTGCTATGTTTTAATGTGATCTCCAAAAGTTTGTAAGAACCTTAATGAACAAATTATCTTGGCATGTCTGGAGATGGAGTCTCTCAGACCTAACGTGGTTGGATAGGGTCACGAGGGTGGGGCCCCTACGTGACCTCGGTGGACTACGGAGAGAGATCTACACAAGCACACATGCTCTGCCTCCCCACGTGACCATCTCTACCACATTATAATACAGACAAACTTCACCAGATTCTGGTGCCACGCTTTTGGACTTCCCAGACAATATTAACCACAGAAACTTCTATCCTTTATAAATGACCCAGTCAGTGGTATTCAGTAAAGGCAACAGAAAATGGACTAAGACATTCTATTACACCCTTACCTGGGGACAAAGTTTATGAAAGCAACCAGTACAACCATAAGAAATCTTATCTTTTTTTTTTGGCACTGGGAATTGAACTGAGGACCTTGGGCTTCCCAGTGTCCCTGGATCTTAACCTATTCTAAAAAACACCTTTTGTCCACAGAGAAACATCTGCAAATACATTTTATCTGAGCCTTTATCAAAAGCAAATTGATTTTAATATTGAAATGCTGTAAGTTAAAGAACATTTTTAAAAGGCCATATTGTGCCATACTTTTTTCCAACCTCTCATAATTGAGTGGAACTTCAAATAAGGTACTTTGATTTTAAATATCCATGGTCAAACCTATCACATTAATCCCATTCTTCAGTCAACTTTGTATTATTTATTACACAACTTTTACTTTAGCTCCATGTAAAGCACTATGTAGGGTGCTACATTGAAACTGTCTCTAAACTTCACACTAAATGGTAACAATTATTAGTCTCATTTTATAAATAAAGTCCCTTGCTCACATACATTAGAGAACTAGCCTAAAACTTCATATCCAACACAAGGAAAAACTAGTATTTCAGCCCAAAGCTAAACCTATGTTCCTTCCATGATACTATACCCCATCCTCACCTCTGTCGTATTAAGGAACAAATGTATCAGTTTAAAGATAATAATTTAAATCATTTCTTTTCCACAGAGTCTCAAAGTATACTCCCAACACTAATTTCTGAAATAACCACTAGAAAAACTATTTTTTTTGTTTTAAACAAATATAGTATAAGTAGCATATAAAACTACAACATGGGATCATTTTTATTTTCTTCTTTAAACAAAAAAGGAAAAAACAAACCTGTGTCGTCTTTCCAGACCCAGTTTCTCCTACAATCAAAACTACTTTATTTTCCTTAATTATTTTAACAATTTCTTCTTGTTTTTCAAACACTGGCAAAGACTGCCTGAATGAATCAAATTCAGACTCTCCTCTTTTCACTGGAATTTGAGGTATGCCATTGTTGAGTCGTCCACTTGTCTTGCTCATTTCCCGGTTTTCTTTGAGGATGAAAAAATAAAAAAAGACTGATCAATACTGATATAGAAGCTAAGGAATAATCGATGATGGGTTATTTGATCAATCTTGCATGTCTGTATGTGTTATCCTGAACACACACTTCGAAGATATCAATATGCAAAGCAGCAACTATTGGTGGTTTTTGTTGTTGTTGTTGTTGTTGTTGTTTGCCTGTTTTGTTTTTTGTCTTTGGATTTTTGGTTTTTGTGTTTTTTCTGTTGTTGAGAGGATTAATTGTCTGACTAAATTTGCATGTCTGTATATGGGTTCATATATTTACACTTCGAAGATATCAATGGATAAAGCAATAACCACTCTTGAGACCATGTCACCTTGTCTAT